>PVLD010003200.1:20288-66807 GCA_004027595.1 Dinomys branickii
TCTGACTAAATTTGCATGTCTGTATATGGGTTCATATATTTACACTTCGAAGATATCAATGGATAAAGCAATAACCACTGTTGAGACCATATCACCTTGTCTATAGATTAGTTGTGATTGTACTATTTTTTATGCTAATTGGTGTCTGTTTGTCAATATGTTTTTGTACTTTTATTTTTTTTAAATTAAAAAAAAAAAGTAGTTCAGCTGTGTCTTTCCTACACCTGACTCTAAACCACACTCCTTAAGACTGTCTGACATTTTCTACTGAACACACTCCATCTCTGAAATTATATTTGCATAATTTTCCTCTTTATAGCCCCAGCTCTTGCACTGGCCTAAAGCTCTGACTCTCCCTTTAAGAGCATAGCAGTGGTTTTCCCATTCAGCTCCAAGAATTTCTTACCACACACCTTCCTCCTCACTTAGTCTACTTCACTAAGTCTTTGTCATTAATCTCACCTGTCCTAATTCTGGGTCGGGTATGTGTGTATGCATGTGTGCATGTCCGTGTGCATGTGCGCGCATGTGTGTGTGTGTGTGTGTGTGTGTGTGTGTGTGTAAGTTGAAACCATTAAAATTCCTGAAGAGCCACATTTCCGATCCTCATAACTGACTTCAAAGTTCACATCCTAAAATAGCTTTTGCTTCATGCAATATGTGATGATTCAGATGTAGCCATTTCTTGGAGTATGTTCTTCTTAGATTCATCTCCTAGTAAAAACATTTATTTTATCTTTACCCTGCTCATAATCCACATGTCTTATGGATTTCAACGTCTCCCATCCATTAGTTCAAAAAAGTCAATTCAATGTATGCCTCCAAAATGAAGCATATGGACTGACTCCTAAAAAATATAGAAATTCAGGGAATCTGTAATTTAGAGGCAGGGATGCAGGATTTGTGTAACTATATTCACTTATCTATAAATTAAGACTTGATAATCTGTATTACTCATCTAAGATAGGCCTAGATAGTTCATGAAGAATTAGATATGGAACTCACAGAGCCCAGCAGATATACTGAATATTTTATGTTTGAAAAAATGAAATTTCATTGAAATTATTTTAAATGTATGTACATAAACATGTATATATACATTTTATATTCAATCTTTCATAACTTGATGAGTAAAATCAAGACCTGTTTAGCTTCCAAATAGTTTTCCCATGGAATGGATAATGAAAACATGGTATTTACACATAATGGAACATTATTCTGCCATAAAGAATGATAAACTATTCATTAGTACAAAAATGGTTGACCATAATGTTAAGTAAAATAAATCAGGACAAACAAGCTTAAATATCACATTGCTTCTCTTCTATTAAAAACCCAAACAAAAAATTAAAAAATAATAAACTCAAACTGTAAATAAAGATCAAAACAAACCATGGATAATAAGGAACAGGGAGATGGATCTTTCTCAAATGGGAAAGAGATCAAAGATGGAAAGAGAGGGAAGTATAGGAAAGAAGATCATAGAATTACGTGTTGTGTACAGCTCTGCCTGAGGCTGTGAACATTAGGTACTGCAAACATGCTAATAAAAATGTTAACCTAAATCAGGGGTCAAAGGAGGAATTCTGCCACAATGCCAGTCTTTTTCTTTGTTTTAATTTTTTTTTGGGGGGGGGTTGGTCTTTTTTGAGATAGGGTCTCACTATGCAGTTCAGACTGGCCTTGAGCTCACTTTGTAGCCCAGGCTGGGTGCGAACTTGTAATCCTCCTCCTGCCTCAACCTCCTGAATGCTGGGATTACAGGCATGAGCCACCATGCTTGGTGACTCCAGTCCTTTTTCAATTACTTTCTGGTCATATGAATTTGAACAAATGATGTGGCTCCCTTTGAACTTTGGCTTCCTCGCCTAAGGTCACAGTTTTCGTGTGATGCTCAGCTTGTGCCATCATAGGCAGCCAGCAGGTAGATGAACATACAAGGTAACAGCTCACACACTGACTCCTTCAGGTAGCTTCCTACTGTCCCAGTGCGCTGACTACTGTGCAGCCCAAGAGCTCCTTCTTGCTGTACCTCTCAAACTGAAGTACTGAGAGATTGACTTAGCCCAAAAGTATTCAGCACTACACAAACAGGAACATGGCAAGAATGGAAGGTCAGATCAGTCTCTAACACTTTGCTTGATCACCTTAACTTGCTGTTGACATCACATCCCAGTTCTTAGACTATTTGAGTCATTCTAGATACCTCTGCCAGTGCAGAACTCATCTCAAGACAGAAAGAAGCTTCATACTCAATGCTGCACAGAGGATCCAAAAAGCAAGTACATAGAATTGTAGAAAAACAATTGAGGCTTAAGGAACTTTGCTGTTATGGACCCTGGAGCTTTGGGCGTCCCAGCTTGCACTGGCTGCATATTGTGTGGTTATGATGAGAGTCGTGGACTATAGCTGCTCTGCTTGTTTTTAAACAGAGAGATCTATGGTGTGGGTTGTGAAGTGTGTGTTCTGCAAGTTGGTGTTTATTTAAGGATACACCATGCAGATAAATGTGTGTATGAAAGTCTAATCCATCTGAGGGATAGTCAGAGTGTAAAGGAAAAACAGGAGCCAAGGGACATCAACCAGCACTCTGTAGGGAGCCATCACAGTGATGGAGATACAGATAGGGCATTTCTTCATTGTTCTTAAGGAGGCTCCTGTGGGGGAAAGGAACTATCACTTCATGTCCTGTGCTTTCTTAGTCTACTTTTCAGTTATATGGACAGCTCGTATACGCCTACTTAGCAGACCTTCGATGTTGATACACATGGTCCCTCACGTTCCAACATGGTGAAGATGGACTTGTACAGCCTTGGTATAAGGTGGGAGTTTTGGGTGATGGGAAACGAAGTTGAAATTAATACTGTGTGTACCCATCTCATAGCATTCCGCAGCTCTCAGCTGGATACCCAAAGACCCCAAACTACAGGACATGCCCAGCTTCCAGGGAGAAGACCAAGCACACTGCCAGGGGTAAAGAGCAGCAAGTGCGCCCTGGGCCAGGTGAGCAAACTCTAGTCTTCTGAGCTTCTGTGAAAGTTTATATTTCTTACAGTCCTTACCTTTTTGTACCTTCTCCCCATTTAACAAGATCTCTTTCCGTGCTGTTGCAAATGAAAAACTAAGCTTACAGCTCCAACAGAAGCTTGTGAGAAGTGCTCTGGACTCTGCCTGACCATGCAGCTCATTGCATCACATTCTCTAGGGTAAAGCTTCCTTCTCTACGCTTCCATCTCACTCACTCGGCATCGGAGCACCCTCAGAAGCTGCCCCTGCCTCGAAATGGAAACACTCAGGTGGGCATAAATTGCATTTATGGGGAAATACAGAAAGGTTAAACTGTGGGGGACATGAGTTCCCCTGCTTTTCATTTCCACTAAAAAGCCATATCTTCACTCGCTCACAGTCACATAGCAAGGAAATATGCAGTTTACTCTTGGCGAAGAACCAACTCTAGCAGCCCAAAGCCCCTCAGGATTCCTTCAGATAACATCAAACAGGACAAGTAGAGCAAAAAACTAGGGTAAAATTCAATGTATCTTGCAGAGGGAAAATCCTAACCAAGATCAGAGGTTTTTTGAAATTTTAAATAATGTAAACATTGAGGGTCTCAGGAAGTTTAATGGAATGTGAACAGGTTTTAGATTTTTAAAAAATCGAGGTTAAGCTTAGCCAGTGAAAGGTTTGGCTTTAGGCTACCAAACAGGCAGTTTTTGTTTAATTTGTTTTATTTAAGTCAAAGATGTGAAGAGAATCGGAAGTGTGTAAGGTGAATACAGAATTGGTTGGACTTCATAGGAAATAGGAAAAGGTTCAATCAGTTGGAGTCTGGAAGTGAGAGATGATCTTGTGGAGGCTGAGCACAGGTGAGCTTTGGGGGCCAGCTGAGGGACGGGGTTCAGGGAGGGGGTATCTGTTAAAGATGGACCCGCCAGGGTGGGGCCAGGTACATCTGGGACAGTGACGTCTACTCTTCTCAGGACCTCTCAGAGCCACACTCTTGTGTAATGAAACAGCTTTGGTCTTCACAGCAATCCCTCCAATTCAGTTCAGCTTGAAATCGTCTAACAATAATGAGATCAGAAAATCTTCAAGAATATTTGGTAAAATTCATATTCATAGACAATTTAAGTATATTCAATGAAAGGTTGTTTTTGGTTTTTTTTTTTTTTCACACAGAAACATTGGTACCTTGAAAGTAAGCAAAAAATGAGAGGGGTGAGATTCACAAATAAGAAGTTAGAATTTGCGGTGCTCATTTCTGAAAATTAACCTAGGCTATTCTGACAAGAAATACAGGTAAGGGTTTGGAAGTTCTTTCTGGAGACCCAAGCAGTGTAGTAGTGGGCACCTACTAAAGCCCAGACTCCTGCCCAGGCAGCAGGCATGCACTAAAAGATAGCACCCTTCCCTGCCTAGTGGAAGAGACACAAGGACATGCACCAAGCCTGCCTTCTAGGAGCAGATCAACAGCTTCGCTTCCTTCTTTCTTTTCCTTCAGACTCCTCCAGGGTAGTTCCCACCACCACTTTACTCCAGCAGAAGTGAACAGAGACTCCTCATATAGCTTGACTGAAACTCTTCAATCATTGTCTCTGTCAAGCTTTCATATCAAGGTCAAGTGCTACTTCCCGTGGCAAGTCTTCCTCAGGGTACACTCTAGGCTGAGCCTGGTGTGTTTCCAGGAGAGATATCAGCTCAGATTTGAGACTCAGCTGCATACAGGTGGCATCCCATCGGCAGCAAGTACACTGGCCTACTCAGTAGGCACTGCCAGTGTTGCTTGGTTCTCCTTACACAAGAGTTCCTGGTGCTACCACCTCTTTCTGGAGCCATCATTTTTTTTTTCTCCTAACCACTGCCTATGTGTCTATGAAGCAAGCAGAGTTGGAAATAATGAGCACTATAGAGAAAAATTTTCAAAGAAACCCAGAAAATTTAGTTATTTCAAGTCTATAATTTAAGGCTCTAGATATGCTTTATGAACTGAAATTTATAGTTCTCGCTAATCCATTGTCCTCAGGAGTAGAATCTCTGTTCTCAGATGTGGTCCATCCTTAAACAGAGAAGCACAGTGAAGTAAGTATGAGTAAGTCCATCTCAGCACCCTAAACCCAGTTCTTCTCTCAACTCAGCTCAGCTCCCCGCCTGGTGCAGCAAATTATTTTATGCATGCTGAAGCCAAAAGTTGCTCAAAGAGAAAAAAGTATCAAATACAGACCAATGTGAAATCAGAAGGGATTACCATAGCTTCTCTGGAATGATGTCCCAGTTCAAGTGTATCTATTCCAAAAAGCAGGACTTACATTCATGACCCTTTTTACCCTAAGATCCGTCATAGTGTCTGCAGCATAACTGTAGTTAGGTCCTTCTACTGCCTAAGACCTACCAACATGGTCATTTGATGGTTATTGCCTGGACAAAAAGCAAGAAGACTACCAAGAGTGTCCTCGGGAAAATCAGACTAGTACTAGGTGTTTCCTATGTCTATGTTCTCAGAAAATAACACATCATGGAACAGTGAGAAAGCTATGATGAAAGGTGCAGAAAAATATGGGGCTATTTAGGGATGACTATAAAGAGAGAATGGGAGAATGAAATGAGGACAAAACCAGTTGTCAGCTACTCGGTTACTGTGTAGTGCATTTTTTAAACAGAACTGGCCTCAGTTACTGCATCTGTGTCCAACATGTTACCACTACTAGGTCTCTGTAGTCTCTAAACTTCTTTGATTCTGGAAATATTATATAGATACACTGCTTTTGAACCTTTCTAGAAGAACCAGAGGAGCTGCTTCAATGAATTTTTTTTTTAAACACACATCGTTTAAAAAGTCCAAACAAATAAAAGCTGTGTTAGCTTTTTGTCATGGTGACAAAGTACCTGAGAAAGTCAACTTAGAGGAAGAATATTTCATTTGGCTCACAGTTGCAGAGGAGTCAGTCCCTGGACGGCTGCATCATTGTTCCAGTGCCTGTGGAAAGATGGAGCATCATAGTGAAAGAGGTGCTGGAAGAAAGCTGCTCAGCTCCAGGTGTCTGAGAAATACAGCAAGAGCCAGAAGGAAAGTGGCCAGGACAAGATATGATGATTAAGGTGACTCCTCCACTCAGCTAGGCTCTGGCTCTGCAGTTTCCTTCAACTTCCAATAATGAATGGCTTCACCATCTACTGACAAGTTTAGAATCCTTGTAACCCAATCAGCATCTGAAAACCCATCAGCTGGCAAACCAGCTCCCGATTTATGGCCTTTGGAGGACTTTGCAATGCAAGTGACTTTTGTAAAAAACCAATGCTGAGTGTTGCTAAATTTTCAAAGGAGGTTCCCATTTAAAACTCAAACATGAAAATAATAGTAAGTAGCAAAGTCTGTCCTTTATACCCAAAGGAGTTGAGAAATTAGTTGAGGGAAAAGTTAAAGGCATAAAAGTAAAGTTGGGGGGGGTCAACTTGCTAATACTTAAATCCAAATTAGGCAGATACTGGGATCTAGAGCCAGACAAGGCTTATCTAGGGCTGGACACAAGGGAAAGAACAAGACCCTGACCTGACCAGGTGCTTTGTCTTTGTTTTGAAACTGTGATGAGCTCTGTGACTAAAAGCATAAGAGAACAGAACAAAGCAGAGCAAACCATATTCAAGAACCTGCATAAGTCTTAGATCAAAGTGCCCTGGTGACCTCAGGAATCACCTTCAGTGACAGTAACTGGTGACAACTCAATTCTCTCCTCCAAAGAGCTCACTCTGTAAAAATAGTGTAAAAAATACCGTGAATGGCTGCACCATCTGTGAGGGAGCATCATTCATATTCTTACAAATTTCCTACACTTTTGCACTCAACAGAAGGAACGGTCTTTCGCATTAACAATGGTAGAGCAATAGCTACAAGGGCTACAAATAACAAGCTTGTGTGCTTTGTCTTGCAGAAGCCTTTGGACTTTGAACATGGTACCCTACCTGCACATTTCCCTACAACAGATTATAATTACTACTGTTAGTAAAGAATACACACACATATATATGTTCAGAATAATATTTATGTAGAAATTGAACACCAGGGATATTCCATTCATTTTTAACTTGGCATCATCAGAGGGCTTTACTATTTAAGAAAAATTACATTATTTTAGCCGGTGAACAAAAAATCTTTATTAATTTCGTTTTTGTGAAAAGAATGACCTGGATCATTTCTGGAATATATGAAGATTGACTTTACTGACCAGTCAGAAAAGTATCTCAACATGCCATGGCAAAGGAGCTTGAGTTTCCTGCATAGCATACCTAAGACAGACTTAAGAAATATCTTGTATAAATTACAACTTGAAACAAATCAGGAATCTCTTTAAAGCCCACTACTCAACTGTAGATTCGAATAACATGGATGATGGGCTTCACCATACAGAGTACTTTCATTCCTCTGATTAATAAAGAATTTAATACCAACAGGATATGATTAATGAGTTACTTCATTTATAATCCATAAAATGACTCAAGTGTGTCCAAGAGTAATAATTTTGATAGAGGAAGGCACGGTGTAGTGGATGGGAACAATGACAATTCTTTACTGATAAAATTAATAAATAACTGGATATATGCAGGAATGCTTCTGAGTCATTATTTACTTACATAATAGCTAACTTGAGAGTTAATTTTTCAGGCATCTAAGCTTATGATTTGTAGTTTTAAAATAATACATTAAGCAATTTCTTCCTTGTGATTGATATAAAAACACCAGAATATAAATTCAGCTTAATAACAGGATTTTTGTACACATTATTACATTGATCACAATTAATGCCAGACGACCTTCAACTCCATCGTGACCTCAAAACTATCAGCAGTGTGTTGAGAAATAAAGATTGTTACATTTGAAAATGGTAATAAGGAGGGAAATATATGCTAATATAAAAAGAAACAATGTCATTAGTAGACCTAGACCCATGTTTCTACTGAAAATTAACATGAAGGAAAAGGCAATATTTCCACGATATATCCTTTATGTCTGTATTTTCTCATGCAGTCACACATTCATAAGGTGATAAATGAGTATAAATGAAGTACTGCCCATGAGTTAAGTGAGTAAGGGGGTCAGCCTGAGTCGAAGGCCTTACTAAATAAGAACATGATTTAACCAAACTCTGTTTTATGGTAATATGTATAGCACCAATATTTTCTGTGAATAGCAGACAGGATCAATTAAATTATAACAGTGATTCAAGTGAAAATCCTTATGATATTGTGAGAATAAATCTGTAAATCACAGTGATAAATCAAGTAAACATGTAGGGTGAACTTAAATTCCATTCAGCTTCCTGAGCAAAATAGCGCCGCTGCTTTTATTCAGGAAAGCCAGCTGATAAGGGGTTTGAATTTGGGGAAGTGGTCACAGGGGTGGTTTCTGAGGTCAATATTAAAGTAAGATGATCTTATAGTAAAGCAATTTCTAGGTAGACTGTGAAGCAAAAATTTAGTTTGAAAGGAGAGGTTAACACTGATTGTAGGTACCACCTCTGTATCAATTCCCAAATGGCAAAATTATTGTGCATTATAAACATGCAATAATAAATAATAAAAACAGAATTACACCAGTGTCCAGCTCCTGTGGGGGCTGGGATCAGTGTGGGTCTAGGAAAAAGGGGTGAAAGAATCTCTGAAAAGGACCACATTCCAAGAAAGAGAATAGGGGTAATGAGGGAGGAGAAAACAAAGGTGAAAATCTGGCTGACCTGATGTCCTGAATTGATTCAAAATGTTTCCCTATCGTGGTCACTTTGACCTTGCAGAAGAGCCAGAAGTTACACAGTGCTGGATCTGGTGAACACACTGGAGAAGGACACAGCACAGTGTTTCCAGAGCCACCTTCCCCTTGGGCAGCACTGAGCAGCAGCCCTTACCACATTTTTATTGAGCTTCATGGCACTCAGGAAAGAGGGTCTCCAAAACTCCTTCAGAAAGTGCCACGAATGAGTGCATTTTAAGCAAGGCAAGGGATCTTTTGTATTGTGAGGTAGGTTCATGGCAGTGTCTTTTATTGTACTAATTTATTTTTAAAAATTATATATATATATACAGATAGAAGAGCTAGAACCTTTTCTACACAGGGTCAATTTGAAAGAGTCCATCAACAAAATATAATTTTAAGAATAGTATCATCATGTGGCTCCCTGTACGGTCCCTTAAACAGTATTAAAAGAGATCTGGGTCAGTCTGACAGGACACCCCATGACTTTCCTATCTTCTCTGATATTCAGATCTCCTGGGGCCAAGCCATAGCCTCAGATTCCCTCCACAAAGCCCTTGCTGACCACTCTCGACTTCTTCTTCCTCCTCCACCACATCTTACCCGGCTGTTTTCACTAGCCTGCTTTTAGAAAGGCCAGGACTGGTCTGGAATTTGCTTCTCTTTTGCAGACAAAGAATGTATGGACAGAAGTCGTATTTTCTCTCCTTTACAAGTTCTGGCACTTTTACTTAAGTAGGTACCCTCCCATCTGAGAAAGTATGCCAGTGAGACTTGACTGACCCTCCACCTGTCCATCACCTAAATGCAGAAAGTGGCCCAAGAAACAATACATCATTGAATTGAAGTTTGGACACATTTCCTTTGCTACTGCCCATCTTAACAAAAATTACTTATTTAAGGAGGGAAAGAGATTAAGCCAACACAGTAAATAGAGAAGGAACTAACACAAACAGGAGCTGAGCAACCATTTTCCCTGTTTTAGGGTGTGAGTGCAGGCCAATGTGAATGCAATAGTGAGTGTGTGTGTGTGTGTGTGTGTGTGTGTATGCATGTGTGTCTGGCTGTCTCTGTAACAAGTCATGCATGCCATTTTTTTACTTTTTCACATGAATTAGGGCAGAATAAATCTTTCCCTATTTTGATAAATTAGCTCTAACCACCTGTCTTTTTTTCACCTACAAGTTTAGTCTGAATGAAAAACAGAAATTTCACATGGATAAATGCATTATGTAATTCTAATTAAATTCATAAAGATATGAAATGACATAACAGAAAGCATATTTTAGTGCCAATCAAGTTAATGTTTTTACCTAAATTGAAAAATCAGCACATTTCCAATCATATTTAATGTCAGTTGTATAGGACTAAAACCAATAACTTCTCTCCCTCAGGATAATGGTGTTACACATCTTAAGAAAAGTGAATCCTCCTTCAAATAGTGCAGGGCCTACCTCTTAGATGCCTGCATGTGAGCTCATCACAGTGGAATACATGAAATGTGTTTTACATGATAGAGCAGTGATATTTCCATGATATAATAAAATTTTTTGTTGTTGTTTTTACTTACAAGAGTTCAGGCTTTGAAGACTTTACATAAAAGAAAAGATAGTATAGGAACAATGTGAATCATGGTGTTTTAGATCCAGTTTTACAAACCTGAAGGGCAAGTTACAGACATATCTTACCTGGACAATATAGAGAAGAGTTCTCACTCTGTAGTACAGAGTCTAAGAACAAAATGATAATCTCCTTGACAGAGTCTGCTCAAGTGCACTGAATAATACTCAGATCATTTGAGGCCAAAAATAAATAGGAAAATGAAAGGGAATATCCTGGCTTAAAATGTAGAGTTAATGGCATCTGGGTAGAAAAAGAAGAAAGCTAATTTAATGTATGGAGGCCCTTTATTTGTGAAGCATTTTAATTTAATGACACCTCCTCCTTCAGCAAACTGCTTCCACCCACTACAAAGGTCATTGATTTTATTCTATACAGAGCATCTTCACTTGTTGCTACCTGGGGAAAGAGGATCTTCTCAATACAACTTGGATTCCAAATTCTTTGCCCAATATTTTGTCCATTCACATTTCATATTCTCATGGGGCTTCATTTTTACCATGAAAAGTATAATTCTGGGAATAACTTGGGGTGTACTACCATGGGTAGTGTTGGTCCACAGAGGAGACATTTGGAAGAGAAAAGCATGAGGTTGATGTGCACCAGGAGACAACGTAAATAGTTACGGATATGTGTCTTGAGAATCTAGAGATTTTGAATGCAGCTTTGACAAAGCAAAGCAAACTTACAGGAGAACTTTGTTTGGCTCACAGATTCCAGTTAGTTAGTCCAAAGTCAGTTCACTCCAAGGCAGGAACACATGGTAGAAGGACCTGGTGCTCCTACAGGACACCATAGGAGAGCTGCACCCAGAAGTAGGAGCCAGGGACAATATAAGCCCACCCAGGCCACACCTCCAGTGACAGGCCTCTGGCCAGGGCCCCTCTTAATAGCACTTTCATCTGTGAACTCGGTGGACAAACTGCTGATGAGTGTAAAGCCCACGTGGTGCAAGATTCAACCACCTTCCAAAAGAAGATCTGGGGAGACATTGTAGAGCTACACCCTAATAATGGTTATTTCAAATCTCATCGGCAATGAGTTAGCCATTAAGATTCTAAATGGTTATGCAAGTTGACTGAACTGAAACTACCGAAGCGACAAAGGATTCCTTTTCCAAGGGAGGACAGATTCTCAAACACTTCTAGACCCATGGACAGAAATAGCTCCTACATAGGGCTGCTCTGCCTCCATCACACACTCCCAACCAGGACCCGATCTTTCGCAGCTGATTGCCTTCCATTTTGTCTGTGTCAGTGCACTAGGTAATCAGTGTTGGAGAAGTAACTGGTGGTGAGAGCACTGACTCCACCAGTGGGCTAACTCTGAATGATGCATCTAACAGTGAGTGGACCTTTAGGAGGTGAGTCCTAATATAAGGCACTGGGTGGTGAGGCTATAACTGGCCTCTCTGCTTCTTGGAATGTCATGAGTTGCAGATCTATCTTCTGCCAGGCCCTTCTGCTACCATGTTCCTGCCTTGGAGCAGCCAACCATGGACTGGAGCCTTTGAAACCGTGAGCCAAATCAAATCTCTCCTGCTTTAAGTCATGTTAGATATACTGTTCCAGCAGTAAAAGCCTGACTAGTAAAATCAGAATCAAGGAAAGAATCTAATTACTAATTTAGATGTCATACGTTAACCACAATTTAGCACCAAATAACACCATAGAACTGGTTTTGCTGGAGATTCTTGCCTGTTCTTGTTATCAATATTTATCATCAAGAGAAATGGGGAAAGAAATCTTGTGCAAGAAGCAAAAGCAAGAACTAACCAATGGGATAGCTAAACCCACCTACACATTCACTACTGAGGCCCTATGCAGATGCATTACATGCTCATGCTGAGTTTGAGTTTCATTCCTGCCCTTAGATTTGAAAGAAAAGAAAGTAATAGAGGAGTAACTTCCTGTAAAGGAATTGAGAAATGGACTTGAAATCAGGACAGCTTTTTATGGAAACTTTTATCCAACCACTCTACCACTGGCCATCACTTTCTCCTAGAGAAAATGAGACAATTGCAACATGGACTCTAAACAGCTTCCCGAATCTAAAATTCTCTCTGGGCAACGATGAGAAAATATAGAGAGTAGTAGAAGAAAAGCAAGAAGAGTGAAATTCTGTTTATAATGGATGATGCTGGCTCTTAGCTTTCTGTTCTATCCTTGCTGTCCATTAATTTTTCCTTCCACCTACATTATAAACAAGGCAAAACAGTAAGTTTTTTAATACATTGACAACCTGGGAATTCTGATCTGATGCAATGGTATACTTGCCATAACCAGTTTGTGCACAGTACTCACTGACATTCAGCTTAGTTTCCTAACTACAATTTTTCCTTCTCCTTCGAGAAAGTAAATATAATCTGAGTGTCTCAAATCCAAAAATTCAGCATCCAAAATGGTCTGAAATTCTAAATTTCTTGAATGCTGGGATGATGCTCAAAAGCTTCAGATTTTGGAAAATTTCAAATTTCAGCTACTCAGTTTATGGATCATTATTAGGTAAAAATCATGTAAACTGTCTTAGTTACTTTACTTTCATTGCTGAGACAACATACTAAAAGCCCAAAATTGAGGAAGGAAAGGCTTATTTAGCTCGCAGTTGGTAGAGTCTTTCGTCTGTAATGGCTGGCTCCAAGGCAGGGTGGTATGGCAGAAGTGCAACAGTTCAAAGCAGCAGAACACAGCAGAAGCAGCAAGAGAAAAAAGGGAGGAGCAACAAGAAGCAAGCCTCTTTCTCTCCCTTATATTGTATGCAGGCTGCCTGCCCCAGGATGTGTGTGGCACTCATACCCCTAATCCCAGCATTGGACCATGAATCAATCACAAACCCTAGAAGCCCGTGCCATGACTGCATGAGGTTTGGGGGTGGATATCTAGACACAAACCATAGCATAAATGTTTCAAAACTTCAATCTCTGAAATCAGAAATACTTCTTGACCAAAGCATTTTGGATAAGGGATACTCATTCTGTGTAAAGAGGTGAGAACACGTTAATCTGCTTTATGAACACATAGCTAGTAGCTTCAGTGCAATCTACTTCATTATGAATTTAAGCACCCAGATTGTGTTTCTGAGGTGTTTCAAGTTTTCTAAGAAGCAGAGGCAATGGGAACCCCTTCAAACCTAGTGTCAGAGGCTCTACAACTTATCAGATAATGTTGCTAGTCCTCTCCACACTTCATTATATTCAAAAACAAAAGTAAAAATGATGCCTTTCCCCCACAGGAGAAGTGAGTGTACCGATGAAACAAGAGAAGATTCTACAAATGTTTCATAAAAGATAGAGAGTCAAGCAAATGTAATAGGTGATATTAAACATCTGTAGTTCAGTAGCAGTTTCCATAAAGTCAATATTGAGAGAAGTACCATGGGACAGTGTCTCAAGGTGACCTCACCTGACATGGTCCCCCTGCAATGCACTTGTTTTTAAGCAAGATAGACTTGAGGTCTCTGGGCTTCCCCTTAGCACCACATATGCACAGGACATTTTGTCTATGGATGTCATATATTCATCCTATTTTCCAGAAGTTTCTCTGGCCCTGGCCTGATCCTTGTAGACATGGTAGCACCCAGTGCGACTTATTGTCAGGCTTCCATGAAAGAGTATAGCTTAAGCATCACTAGTCCTAAATCCAAAATGCTCCAAAATCACAAACATTTGGAGTTCTCACAGGACACCACAAGGGGAAAATACCATAGCTGATGTTACAAAACAAATGGCATTCCAAACATAGGCACATAGAAAAGTTTATATTCAATTACCTTGAGGCCATGTGCATTAGGAGCACTCAGAATATTACTGAATTTCTATCATAACAAAACAGTCATTTGAGACTCAGATCCCCTGTCTAAGATATAAACAAATATTCCAAAATAAAAAGACCAATATCTGAAACATTTCTGCTCTAAAGCATTTTGCATGAAAGATGCTGAATCTATACCATACCATAAACCACGTGGCTTACAAACAACAGACATTTATTTCTCAAGGTTCTATAGGGCAGAAGGTCAAGACAAAAATGTCAGCTCATGGACATCTCATGAGAACCCACTTCCTACTTCACAGATGGCAGCCAATCTCTCTGTTGTAATCTCACAAGGCAAAAGATGGTAGTAGGTTCTCTGGGACCTCTCTTTAAAGGGCACTAATCCCATTTCTGTGTGTTCCATCCTTGTGAACTAATTACTTCCCAAAGGCCTCATCTCTAAGTACCATCACACAGAAGTCAGGATCTCGGCAAATGAATATTGCTATTTCAACATAGGAGTTTTCTTGTTGGAGACAAATATTTGGTTCACAACACACATCCACTGTCTAGACTTTTGTTGCCTTAGGATATTCTTGTGAGGAGACGCTGCTGACGTTCTTCTCTCAGTTACAAGAACTCTTCCTACACAAGTCCTGGATACTGATTCCTCCCCATGTAGATGGAGAAAAAGCTTAACAGGAACAGAGAGTGGGAGGAAAAAAAAGAAGAGAAATAATAATAATGGTCTTCTACTGAGTGTTTCTTAGGGGCTAGGCTTTATAATAATGTATGCTTTGCACGCATTATTGCATCCTATTCTAGCTGAAAACATATCAGATAAATATTACTACAAGCAAGTAAACTATGATTTAGGAAATGTAAACAGTTTCAAAAGTCATGCTACCATGGAACAGCAAAAGCAACGGAGACTCTTATGGGCTGCACCTGGGCTTCGTGCTCCTGACCCACAGGAGAGCCCCATGCAGGACAAGAGCAGGTCCTTTCTCTCCTGAGTGTGATAGAAGTGGAGACACTGTGGTCTTGTCTTATTGCAGCTCTATCCAATCAGAATCTGAATCTTAACAACATCTCTGTGGGATTTACATTCAGGCTAAGATTGAGAAGCACAGTATAGATGTCAAGAGGAAATTGGATTTAAAAAAACCTAAGTAACAACATAAAGAAGAGCAATTCTGGCAAAATTCTTTAAGCACTTTGGGAAACAAACATCCATGCTTTGGTACACCTGATCACGGCTTAAGTCTGTTCAGCTCTTCAACTGCAGCATCAATGACTAAGTGATCCCTTAGAAACTTTGAAGGTAGTTATCAGAAGGGTACAGCCACTTCTTGTAGGAAGGTATTGATCTACTTACAAGAAAACAAGTTTTTGAGAGGTTTGATTGAAAATAAAAGTATTTTTAACAAAGAAGTAAATAGGCTGCAATAGCACCCACAGGTTCACTCCCTGTCTTTCCATCCCTTTCTTTTCTTTTCTTTTCTTAGAAGCATGTTGCTGAGGAAGAATAAAATGTGGAGACTAATGACCCTGGCTGAAAAAAAGGCTCTTTTTCTTTATTGATTACCACCAGGATTGGATTTTTGGATATGTATCCCGGTAGACATTTAGACTGCCCGAATGAAACTATGCATTATACATTAAGAAAACAATACTATAAAATTTAAAAGGCAATAAATTTAGAATCAGTACAACTAAAGTGCTTCCTTGTATAGTAGCTCTGTATATTAATCAGATGAGGGAGTCGGATGAACTCTGGAGTAGAAATACTTAATACTGGTCCTGCCCCAGTGATTGCCCGCTGCACACCAGCAGACAGAAAATCCCTTTGGCAACTCTATGAATGAAAGTTGTCAGGATCACCACAGGGAACAGGAAAACAACTTGCCAAATTAGAAGAAATGTTTCCACGAAATTCAAATCACTTCACCACTGGAAATTTGGGGCTCTCAAGAGAAAAAAATAAAACTACATGAATGGAGATGAGATGGGATAACCCACACCATCTTTTCTAGTCCCCCTTTCCTCAGCAAGGGGGTAAGGAGGCAGACTATAAGGGAGACAGGTTGCAGGGACAGTGGGGGCCCAGGCGAGCTCAAAGGGCACCCGGAAAGCTGCAGCAAGTGGACAGGAAATCTCATCAGTCTCCGGGGATGCTGTATTTTTCTGACCTGGGAAAGAGAAGGAGCAGCTGTGCTCTGATCTTAGGTCCCTGTTTAAACCCTAGGAATAGTCAAGCCTCACTTATCCCCTAATGAACTCCAGAGCAGACACTTTTATACTGAGAGATCACTATAATCTGTCCTACAAATAAAAGTCTCCATCAACATCTGGCCTCATGGAGAAGCCCAATACATCGTGTGTAAAAACACAGGGATCCTATGAAGGTTGATCCAGTCACTAAGCAGCTGCTTTAAAATCTCTGCAGTTAGAGTTGTAGCTTTACTTAAAATAACCCTAAAACCCCAAAAGGGGAACTTTTATTCATCCTCTTTGATGCTCCCAATTTTTTCATGTTAGTCATCTGGACTTGGCTCCGCGCAAAAGACCAACATTTCTCTCAAAGTTTTAATGCATGAAGTATGCGCCCCACATGACCTCCCTTTTCAGGTTCACTGTCTGTTGGGTGTGGATGGGTGGGAGCTTTATTGCTTGTACCACTGGCTCCATTCCCAAGCTCTAGCAATGGGGCAAGGGCCTTTCTGAGGGGCTTGGGGTGACCTGTCTCTAAATAAGGCCAGGCAGTATGCTTGGGCAAAGAGCTAATATAACCTTGGAGAAGAACATTCACAGTTGGCATGTTGTACATGTCAGCATGGTCGCGTAGCAGAGCTTATAGGAAAGCATGTTCTTATAGCAAAGAATCTCTCTTTAGGGCCTGTTGTGTTTCTACAGCTATAAATATTTTACCTTAAAATAGCATAATAATGTCTTGCCTTTGTGTTTAAGGAAGATGTGTGTGTGTGTGTGTGTGTGTGTGTGTGTGTGTGTGTGTGCTTGCTACTTCTCTTTTAAAATCTAATATAGTATGATTTCAGTCTTTCAGACTGTAGGATAAGTAATTGTCATAACTTTACATTACAAATGGTACTAGAGACAGCTCCTGAACCTAAATATTCCCAAGACAGAGTTTACTACATCATATCATCTTGCAAATAAACATAACTCATGGAAGCCACAATATGGTACAGTCATAAATAATGGCATTGGGAAAAGTAAGATGGATCTCCATGTAGGTCTTCTGTGTTTCATCAAAATAAAACAATTACAAGAAATTGAAATAATCAAAGTAAGTAAAACTCCTGAAATGTTCTTGCAAATTCAAAAGTTCAAAGACTTGTTTGAAAAGATGATAACTCCCTGCCTTCTCTGAACTTTGCTTTACTGAAATCATTGTCCCCAGTTTATCAGATAGAACTCAATTTCACATCAACTATTAAACTTGTTTTCTCCATTGTGTTTTTCTTTTTGTATTTTTTTAAAATCCTTGCTTCATTGGCATAAGAAGGATGTGAAATCTAGACCGTGGGTAGCTCTGTGAGTGCACAGCCTCCCAGTGACGGATTTGAATAACGGTAAATGCAGAAATCCTGGCTAGCATAGAGACCGGAGTAATGGCGGCCTCTTAAACAACCTGCCCTGTGGTAAAGAAAACCACAAAACTTCCCCAAAGCTTTTAGTTTCATCTAGCTTAAAAAGAACGAATATTTGATGGTTATTTATTACTATTATTTCCCAATGAAACAAGGTAAATCAGATACAATTATTTTGGAGCACATGTTTTCTTTCTTAAGTACCCAGTGAGTGAGTGGTACTAGATTAGAAATTTGCTGTTGAGAGTAATTAGTTCCATGTAAAATATTTCACATAAAATGCAATAAAAGTCAAATATCACACTGAGTAGAAAAAAAATGTAAGCATGTATGAAATGCCACAGTGAAAACCATTATGCCACAGTGAAAACCATTATGCACTAAGAAAGAAAAAACATTTTTTAAATACACACATATTATTTTCAATCCTTTTTCAAGTTAAATAAAGCCACTTTCTCAACAGGTTTGCTTCCTACCACTAATATCCAAAAGTGGTAAGAAGTGGATTTTCCTTACCCCAGGTTAACTGAGAGGTAAGTTGGTTTGGCAGTGCAGCTGCCTGGGTCTGGGTAAGGAGAAAGAAGGGAAAGAAGACTTGGAAAGGCCTGGAAAGCAGCTGTCTAAATCTGCCCTGTAGCCCCGCAGTGGATGTCCACACTTGGTATAGCAGCAGGAGAAAAACAAAAGGAAGAGTTGTTTCTGATGACAATTTTAAGGTAGGTGGAAACAGAGAGGAAAGATGCTTTCCTCCCAACGCAGACATCCCTGGGGAGGAGTCACGCTCCTGGGCTTGACCCTAATTACACATGCACTTGCTGAGGGTGTCTGAGGAGCGGCTTCCTCTTTGCTGGGGTAAGAGCAGCTCTCACTGGCTGCATGTCCTACATTCTTGCCTCCGCCTGTAGCACTGGGCAGGGGAAGATGAGAAAATATTTGCCAAAGTTGCAAAGGACAAACAAAAAGGCAACTTTTATTCAAAGGGAAAGCATCTAAGGATTGTCATGAAAACTCTTTCCTCTTTACATTCTCTTTGGTAAAATGGTCTCTGTGTTTAATCAATGATTCTATTTTCTTTTTGAACAAAACAAGATCAATATGAACCAGACAATCATCTCCTATCCTCAGATATGCTACTCACTTCCAGCACAAAACAGTATTGTTTTATTCTTCAACCAGCACATGCACACACATGTGCTCATACACATACGCAATTCTGATTCACTGAGTTTCCAGATGACATTTCTATATAACCCAATATTGAATGGCATTTTAGCAGCTATTATGCTGTTATTGAAAATACTTTTAAAATTGTATTCAATGAAAATAATACATTGCCTATAAATGGAATTTCTCAAAGAGCAAAAATATGTATATATTTTCATTCTCATTGATTTCTGGCTGTTACTGTGAAGGACAGATATTCACAGACTGGAGGTTCTTCCCTGCACATGGGCATACACAAAGGTATCTGCATATGTGTGTACATAAGTGTACCATTAGATAAAAGTATATCCATAATGATATTATACTGACTGAATATTTATAACAAACTAATTTAACCAACTTTAAGTAACCCACTATCTCCCCTTTCCTCCTCCAGAACATGCTCCATCACTGCCTGGGGTCACAGGTAAACCCCACATCCTTCCCCGTGGTCTACCTACTGGGATTAGTCCTATCTGTTACAGAAGTAAGTTATATTTGTTGTGTTCTTTGATTAAATAACATAAACCAGTTAAATATAAGTGTTTAAAAGAGATGATTTTTGAAACTGCTCAGTGCATTAGCAAGATTACATTAAGATCATTACAAATCTTAATAAATGTGAGGGTGGACGATTGAAAAACCTGTCATTGGAATGAAAATCTATAATTTTAGGTTGCTTGATTCATTTTGCTTCCTACATATTCTGTGGTCTGGATAGGCTTAGTTAGAGACCCTCTAATGCAAACAATTCCTAATGAACCTTGTTGAGATTTCCTTCCATCTACACACACACACACACACACACACAGATACCTTATCCTCATTGCAAAACCTGCTGGCCCTCGTTCTACCATGGGGAACAATGTAGTAAATAAATAAATTTAGTTTGAGGTCCCTAGAGATCCCAGAGTCAGGAGTCTAGCCCATCACCATATGCAGGGAAAGAGGAAGGGAGCTGTTGTCACTGGTGTTGAGCTGTGTGCCCTTCGGAATGATAGGGTTCGCCTCGCTCAGTGCTGAGCAGGTAGAGCAAGAGTTCTGGCTAATCAAGTTGGAGCCTAGACAGATGCTCTGACCATGAGGGGAGGGCGACTGGCTCCAAAACACTAACAAAACTGTTTACTAGCCATGACCAAGCCATCCTTCCCCTGAACACGCCATCTAGAAATGACAGATAAAGCTGTCAGTATGAACTGACACAAAAGTATATATGATGTGGAATTCTGGTCTATACTCAGACAAAAAGACTTGGCTAACATCGTCCTCCGTTTCTCATATATATATCTCGATTACTTAAACTTTGTCCTCCAGTATTGACTCAGGGAAAATGTATTGAAAGGGAAAAACTACCGGAAAACTTGTTCTTTTTAAAAACTTTGTTCTTTTGAGACTGCCTAGCTCTGCAACTGCTTCGTGGCTCTGTAATTACTTCCTTGACCCCTGTAACCATAAGAGTGTAACTGAACATGAAGGATGCCTGAATGTACCAAACTGCATGACCATAAACCTAGCCTTATAACCAATGATCTTGCCCTGCTAGGTAGTCATAGAACTGCCTGGCTGTTCTGTCTCACCTTTTTACCTCTTGTTAATGGCTCATATAAAAGTACTAGCCCCCAGGCACTGGCTACCTGGCTTCATTAAGGGACAGATCCCAGCCAGGACCACAGGTGTAAGATAAAGCTGTCCACTGTGTCCAAATCCCAGGTGTCATTTCTGTGTTTCTGCTTGTGGTAGAGGCATCACTCATGGGGAAATATATTCCCTGTCTTCATGTCTACAACCAAAAATATTTTGTACTGAACTTCTGTTTAAAATACAACTTGACTTAGAAAATTTTAAGTCTATTCTTACAGCATTATAAGAAATTTCCACTGCCTTTTCTTTGCTAAATGTTGTAGTGGAGAACTTTTTAGTCATCCTGAGCTTTTTAGCAATGACTTGATTTTCTATCTGTATGTCCTAAAGCTTTTTAATGCCCATAAGTGTATTGAGATACAACTCAGATTTGATCATTATTTCAAACATTTATTACATGTCAGGTGTTTACTTAACAAACTTAGAGTTGTTTTTCCACTTGAAACATAATCTGGTTGTTGTAGATAAAGCCTGAAAGATGAATTGCACAAATCTATTTTCATTATGAGATGTCAAGTTATCTCTTACTCATGAAAAGTTTATAGAAATTTTATCCACTACTTTTTCCTTAGAGTGATTAATTATTTATATGTTATTTTTCCTTGATTTGCTCATACTTAATATTTCTCTTTATTTTATGTATGTATTTTTATTCACATACTTTTTCTGGAATATAAATAAGCATAAAGTAAGAGTATAGGCATTGAATTTAGGTCATAATAATAATTTAGTTTTAAATTTTGACAAAGGGTACTCTAACTGTGCCCTTTTATCCTACCAAGTTCATAGAAATGCCATGAGTATTCAGTAAGATGATGTGTGTACAACACTGGTAATATTTCCCAGCACATGTTAAACAATATGCAAGCATTTGACAATAATGTTATGTTCTTGATTCTACCCCCAGGTCCCTTACTGTGTTTCCAGCAATATCATTTCTCCAGATTGCTCTCAAAAGTGCACTTTATCCTATACATGCAGCCGTTCAATACACTTTGTGAACACTGCCCGCCTTTGTGGTGCCCCCTCTGTTTTCTCTCAGCAATTTCCTTGGGTGCTGCTTTATGGGAGTAGTGACTCATTTTCTTGCAGTATCTTGGTGCAGATCAGGTGCTGGTTGTTTTTGCTTCACCCTTTGTTTTGGAGGAGGTGAGTCCCTCCACAAGAACCACTCACAGAAGCTTTATGCCGTGGACAGACACAAAAGATGCAAACAGATGTAAAGAGATGGTTACGCACTAGTTGCCTGGTAGATGAAAATAGCATTTCCTGCTTTAGTGCATATGTGATGTTCTTAGTGTCTTATTCACTGTCAAGTTGCTGAAACCAATACCCAATACCCACAATTTAAAGGAGAAGAGGTTTATTTGGGACCGCACTTTGTAGGGGTTTCTGTCCATAGTCAGCTGGCAGCAGGGCAGGACAGCACAGCACAGGGCACAGCAGGTAAGCACTGCTCATGGCACAACAGACAGGAAGCAGATGGAACCACAGGAGGAGCCAGGAAGGGATATAGAAGCCTCTGGGTCACACCCAGATCTGCCTCCTCCACTCTGGCCTCACCTCCTAACCACAAGTTGGCTACACTCCCCCGCAATTCAATCACCCCCAAAAGGTTTTGCTTATAATCAACTTTGGCGGAGGGGACATCTAAATACACACTCTAACAGTGAGAGATTTGGGGTTTGTTTCCTGGAAGAACTGGTAGATCGTTAGGTTGTTGGGAGTAGATCGGACACACATGCAGACATGGTTGTTCAGAGAGAGGAGGAGCAAGCAAGAGACCACATCACAAAGGTAGATGCACGGTAAATCGTATTGCATGTTGAAGAAAGGCGGGAAGAAAGCAACGATCTGAAAACCCCACTGTGTCCATGTACTACGAGGTCTCCCCACAACCACTCCACTAAGTGTAACTACCAGAAAAATGTGCTTCATAAAATCTCCAACATTTCTTGAAGCAAGGGAAAAGGAAAAGCCTTCCAGCATCCCGCAGCTTACCTTGCTTGTTCTGGAGCAACAGGAAATGTAGGATCCCTCATTAGCCCCTGTTGTGGTTCCTGTCGTAGGTAGTTTTTACTTTCCTTTCATCCTGGAATGCTCTATAAAAACTGGTATGTTTTTTAATTCTTTTAGTGTCTTATATTCTAGACAGTTACTTTGTCAAATTTTAATCTTAAAAAATAACCTACCTTAAAAAGATTTTAAAATATTTTCTATCTTTCCAATTAGTATATTATCATTTAGTTAATGGTAGATATTTGTGCATCTGATATACACTTTATTAGCATATAAAATCAATGCACACAAAAAGTCTTGTTGGCTTAATTCACTCAGAATCTTGAAAGTGTGCCTAGCATACAAATTTCTGAGAACATCAATGATTTCTTAATCTGAAAACCAAACACAAAGTAACTAAAAGTATATGTAAAATTCATATGGATGGAATAAACACTTTTAAAATTTGTAATGAAGCTAGGAATAGAATTCAGTAATAGTCATGGTAAGTTATAAAGTTGTATAAGACCATCAAACCAACCATTGTGACCAAAACAATCCTCACCACTCCTCAAGAGAGAGACCACCCAGTCAGACTTTTCAGGAGTAAATACACAGATTTGATCATTATTTCAAACATTTCTTATATGTCAGGTGTTTACTTAACAAACTTTAAGTTCTTTTTCCACTTGAAACATAATCTGTTGCTTCCGCACTCCACCAATACTTGTGAATAGCTATCCCAAATACGGGTAGAAGTAATAAATTATAGCCTTTGAGGACAGCATACTAAAGCTACAGAAAATATATAAGCAATAAAATACTAATAAATCATTAAATAATAATGACAATAAAAAGAGATAAGGACAAAAATCAAGAATGAATATATATATATATGTGTGTGTGTGTGTGTGTGTGTGTGTGTATGTATACATCCTCATATATGTATATATGATATATATGATCATGCATATATATGAGATCAAAAGCTACTGAAACATGGCAGAATTGAAGGCCTCATGCAGAGAATGTTGGTTGAATATATATTCAAGGATGAGTAAAAATCCAGATGGTAGAGACGGGTGTTTGAGACTAAGAGAATAAAATATATAAGTTCATCACAGTAAGTGAACAGTGTTCCCTAGATACAGCAAAAGCTTTGATGAGACAGGACCATGGGATATACAGGAGCGAGTGGTTGGAGGCCTCTATGTTAAACAGAGACTGTGTGGGATGTATTTTTTGTTATATTGAAAGCTCTTAAGTTGCCATGCTGGTGCTCTCTGGCCACATCGTGGATTGGAGCTGGTATCTCTGCTGTTCCCTTAGTCTTGCCTTGTGGCTGGAGCATGGTTGCAGGAATTCAGACACCTTATCCTTGGGCCACTGTACTTGAAAGCTGAAAGGAAAGATGTGACTGTAGTCCAAGAGGAAAAGCTCTGCTGGGAACTCCCAGGACACTTCCCCAAAAACATGTCACAAGGTAGAGGTGGAGCCCATGGTCAGTCTCCAGCTTGTGGCTCAACCCAGCAAACTGGACTGGCATGGCCTGTCCACAGACCTCATGGATAGCTGGACTTGGGTTGGGATAGAACACAGTGTGCATTTGGAAGACCCCAGACCCAAGCATAAAATAAAAGATTTGAGAGCTGTAGACAAAGAAGGAGGGGCTGGCTTAGGGTGGGTAATAAACAGTGTTTGCCCCAGGTATCTGAGAACCAGATGTGAAAACTTTATTTGACATGCTAAGTAAACAAGATTTTATCACGCACTGAAAGAATAACCACTAAAAGATGCAAGGAGGGGCTCCTGTGAAATTGTCAGTGTAGAACAGTGATCGTCTTGGTAACAGAGTGTTGCCTAGGCAGGAGAAGATGAGAGAAGTGGAGAATAACCCAGAGACACTTGCTCAAATTTGGGTGAAAGAAGATAAAGGCCTAGATTGAGTATGGTGTATAATAAGGTGTTGTGATTAACATTTCCTGATGTCCCCAAGGTAAGAGACCGCCTCAGTTCTACAGAATGAAGGAGTGAGGAAGAACGAGGAATGAGGAAGCGAAGTCCGTCAAGGCGTTTTGTTTATTTGACTATGTCTCCAGAGGCTGTTTGGGGAGCACTGTTCCCACCACTTTACAGGGAAGTATGAGCTCTGTGGGCAAAGGAGATGCCTGTGTGCAGGCAAGGATGAAACGGTGTGAGCAGCTGGACATGCATATCCTTTGCTCTCCACATCAGTCCTCCTTACCGCCAGACACAGCATGGACTGTGGCCTCTGTATGGCCAGACGTGTTCCTCTGTGTATATGACAAACACCATCCCAGGAGGAAGACTATCTGGACCACTTGATGATGCTCTACCTCCACATCTCGACAAACCCAGAACCTAGACCTGAAGACCCTTTCTGTGTTACACAATCCAGATGCAGTTGTTTGTCTCACATTCCCCTGATCAGTTATGCTAGGATGTGAACCCTTGAGTTACTTTCTAACGTCTCTTATTTGAATATCTCCATATGATTCTCCATGTTTGTTAATATCTGTGAGACTAAGTGACCAGGAATAATTTGTGATTGCAGAGTTAATTTTGGAGGGGAGCTCTGCGAGGCGCTCATCTTTATTAAACACCACCGCTGCTGACACTGGCAAGACTCAGGCTGGGCCACCATTCAGACACTGACAGGAGGGAGATACCAGGCCCTTTATGAATCATTAGAATCAGAAAGCCAGTTCTGTTGGCAGCAGCCTAGGGGGCCAATTAGGGTAGGATGGATAAACAACTGTCTGCTCCTTGGGCCAGCCTCCTGCTGGTTCCCTGCAGCGGCAACAGCAAGCTAATAAATTCACTGCACCCCTGGAACTTAATGGAAGGGACTCTTCGGTCCTCTTATCCCACTAAATGCAGTCCTAAAAATGATTTTTAATTTTATGAATTCACTTAAAGTAGTTTATTGAATTGCATAAAGTAAACAAGGCCAAGTTAATAATCTCAAACTTTCAAGAAAGTTCCTTAGGCTGTTATCTGGGTGTTTGCTTTTGA
This sequence comes from Dinomys branickii, assembly GCA_004027595.1. Classification (NCBI taxonomy): domain Eukaryota; kingdom Metazoa; phylum Chordata; class Mammalia; order Rodentia; family Dinomyidae; genus Dinomys; species Dinomys branickii. The sequence continues at coordinate 45,893 of PVLD010003200.1, forward strand.
GCTGTGTGATTGTGATGCTCTGCCCCGCCATGTAACCCTGCTGACAGCTGGGCCCATGCTCAAATTCAGTGAGATCAACACCATGTTCTGAAAGCCAACTATGTGGGTAAAGGATGGGAAGGTGCAGATGAACCCAGAGTGGACACTTAAATTTGTGAGAATCAAAAGTATGAATATGCTTTTGTATGAATTTTTTGGTGATGGTTTTACTATATAACATAACTGAGATGTGCTGATTGTTTAAATAATAAGCTGTTATACTATGTCCACTTAAATATTTCTGACATTACATTTCTAATAGAAAATTTTAGGTTTTGATCAGGATCTTGAAATTTGAATATTTAAAAAGGCTTTCATGAGCACTTTCATGTGGAACCTGAGACAACTCCTATGTTTCAACAGTGTAGATGAGGAATGGTGAGACCAGACGGCCTCCTGCTCGAGGTCTGGCTCACACTCTGTGAGCTGCTTAATTTTCCCCCTCTCAACCTCACTGATGGTTGATAAATTAAGAGGAGTCTTCCATTTCCAATTAAAGCAGAAGTCATATTTTATAAATCATAAAAACTGAGCAAGACTTGAGAGAATACAGCACAGAATTACTTTCAAAACCTGAATTTGCCTCACATCTTTTCCAGGAAGAGTCTTGGAGGTACAAATGTTTATGGATCCCCAAATGTGATATTTATACACAATGGAGTACTATGCTGACATAAAGAATGATAAATTGGAGTCATTTGTAAAAACAATGGATGCACATTGAGCCCATAATGTTAAATGAAATAAATTGAGCACATAGCTTCAATATCGAATTGTTTCTCTTACATGAGAAAACCAAAGTCTAAATAAAGAGCAAAGCAAAGGTAGATGAAAAGAATGGGAAGGAGACCAAAAGGAGGCCAGAGGAAGAGAGGGAAAGAGGATGCAAAGAACCGTTAAGGTCTTTTATGCACACCAGCCCCTGTGATGAGTGTAATCAGTAGGTATCAATAAACATTCACGGGGGCTGGGGGTATAGCTCAGTGGTATAAGCGCTTGCCTGGCAAGCGCAAGGTCCTGAGTTCGATCCCTGGTACTGGAAAAAAAAAATAATAATAAAATAAACATTCACTAAGAAAGAGAAGGAAGGTGGAAGATAGGAAGGTCCCAGGGTCGGACACAGCATAACTCTGAGTGCTCTTCTGAAGCCCCGTTCTCATGGGGTGCTGACCACACACACTCCTCCTCCCTATGTCTCAGACCATGTACATGCTCATGAGAAGCTGAACTTGAGGCAATAATCAACTGTGAGAAGCTAAATTGGATCTCTAATGTTGGGACAATTCAATACCTGCCCACAACTTTCCTTTCATGCTTTTTGCAGGGCAATCAGCTCCAAGACAGGTTCCTATAATGCTACGATTCAGAATAAGCACATGACTGAGATCCATCCACAGGAGCAAGGGGAGTCATCATTATCTCCAGATGGGAGATAGGTCCATGTCCCCCAACAGCAGGATGGATCCCTCGTTGCTGAATAGACACATGAAGCAGCATGAGGTGATTAAGGTTAATCAATGAAACATTCTGGACAGATCTCAAATATTCATGCTGAGTAAAAAGAGTTGATCAGAAGACAAAAAGAAGACACACTGTCTTAATTCAATAGTATAAAATTATCACAAATTCAAATTAGCCTACAGTGACAAAAGGAGATCCGTGTTTGCCTAAAGAAGGGAAGGAACGGAGTGGGACAGTTATTTCAAAGTAGAATGGAGAAATGGGGGAACAATGACTATGTTCGTATTTGATTATATTTTCATGGGTTCGCATATATGTCAAAATTTACCTCATTACCTGCCTCTAATATGTACACTATAGCGGATGTCAGGTGCACAGTGAAGGTTAAGCACCACGATGTCAACTTGATTGGCATGGGAGTCACCCAGGGGATTAGTAAACCATCCTTCTGGGTGTATATGGTTGAGTCACTGAGCCATGAGTTTGGGTACTATATCTGGCTTCTTGATCTTGTCTCTCTGGTGCTGTTCCCTCGCTCTGTTTCCAGGAGCTCTGAACTAAGCAGCTTTGCTCCACCATGCCCTTCTGTTATGACATTTGTGATCTGGTGTGCACCTGCCATGGACTGAATCCACTGTAATCATAAGCCAGATTAAACCTCTCCTCCTTAGGTGTGGGTGTTAGGTATTGTATTCAGCAGCAGGAAAACTAACACATGTATCTCAGGAAAGTTATTTAAAAATCTACTTACTAGAGCAAAAGGTTTTTCAAACATACATCATAAGATTTAAAATGCAAAGGTGAAGACTTTGTGTATGATGATGTGTGTGTACACTAAGTGTCTGAAACTCAGTTTTAAAACTCAGTGATAATTCTGTGCTTCTCTTTGTCACACCACATCCATACTCCTTACTTGTTCTTAGTATTCATCTACCATCATCCTTTCCAACCCCCACACACCATACCTCTTGCCATGCTGTTCATTGTCTCCAAGGCAGAGGATGCAATCTCACACCTCCCTCTTGCCTGCTTCCCTACTCCTGTCTTTCTCACATTTCTCCACTTCAGTGGTTCAGGTGAATTTCCAATCCTTTCTCTCACCTTGTTAAATTACTTCATTTTATTTATTTATTTTTTATTTATTTTTTTTTTTTAGTACTGGAGATTAAATCCAGGACCTTCCCACTGAAGTACATCCCCAACCCTTTTTAAATTTTTTTTTGAGACAGGGTCTAACTAAATAGCTAAGTTGTACAGGTTAAAGTTGAACATGTGATTTTTGTGTCTAAGCCTTCCAAAGCACTGAGATTACAGTCATGCAACACCAGGTCTGGCTCCTGAAATCATATTTTAACTTGTTTTTTAAGTTTACTTCTAATAGCAACTAGAATACTTCCAAAACAAGCATAGATTCCCCTACCCTTATATCCCAATCTTAGCCCATAAGAACTACTAGTAATCTTTAATCAGGTCAATGAATGAACTAATAAATGAATGTATGACATTATTAATTATTTTATTATGCATCTTGTATTGGAATGTGTTTGTAATATGTAATTACAATTGCTTCAGGGAATTGATACATATGGTGAGTCTGCCAAAAAATATATAGACACACTTTAGGAAAAGAAAAACTTCAATAAATATTTTAATACTAAATTTATTGAGATATCAGGAGATTAATACAAGTTACCTTTGATCTTTACAGTTACAAGAGGTGCTCAAAGTAGTGGCCATGAAATTCCAGACATTTATTAGTATGGCAAACTCCTGTTTGGATGAACTTGGTCATTCAGATTGCTGCACATGCTTTTTCAATTTCTTCCTTAAGGCCCGGCTGTGTAGCAGGATTTTTCTGTTATACAGCATCCTCTAAGGTCCCCAACTGAGGGTAACACCATCTGTTGATAAAGCATTGTACTGATTTTCTTTCTCTGAAGTACATATACATTTATTGGCGGACTCTGAACATCACATTATAATCATTTTTATATCCGCTTCCCCTCCCTACCTCTTCTTCCTCCATGCCAGGTCCCTTTCTTGTCATTATACAAAAAGTAAATTTCTCTTGGCAAAATAGATGTGCTAGGCACTTCATGTTAAGTATGTCCAAATGTCATGGGGATCCACCCACCGAGGTATTATTAGCCACCTTTGACAAATAAAGAGATGGAGGCTCAGAAAGAATGATTTCTGTTGAGGTCACAGGGAGCAGCAGAGCATAGAGTGGAAGCTCAGTCTGCCTGTGCCTGGGAGTCTGCACCGAGAGGACCACAGAGGGATCCCCATGTGTGTCCTGAGCAAGTGGTTTTCCACCCAGGCCGGCTTCTCTCATCATACCCTTCACACAGTTTATTTTCTGGGGTCAGGTTTCTTCATCGCCTCGGCTTGGCTTTTCTTTGAGACGTTTCGGGTTTGTTTCTGGACATAAGCACAGACACAGAGACCGGCCTGGTTGTCTGTCTCAATGCTCCCTCTCAGCACATGTGTGCCCAGACCACTCAAAGACCTCATTGTTTTTAACACTTTCATGCCATACACCATCTTTCTTCACTGTTAAAATAAAGTACACTTTGAACAAAATATGTAAAAACATTTGGCAGGAACATAGGACGTTGGGGCAAAATGTCTGCAATTTCCTGACAAAGATTATTTAAAGTGGTGTCTAGGTTCTACAAGAGGTGACCCATGTGGGGTGGAAGATGAAAGGGCGGCATGCCGTGAGTGGCAGTCGCTTGAGGCTTTCCCAGGAATACAAGAACAAAAGACACTCTAATCTGGCCTGGTGACCTACAGTGGGGATGGCGTTTCAGAACCTGCACATGAAGACTTCCTTCAGCCTGTTTACTCCAGGAAGGGACTGGCAGCAGAAGAGGGTTCTCTGGCCTTCACCCTCCTTGTCCCCCTTCAGTAAGTTGCCTCTAAAATCTCACTTGGATCTGGCTTTCCCTAATCTCCATTCAAGGTTCTCACCTGGAGCATATATGGACTTTCCATTGGTCCTGACAGCTCCACCTGCTTATCCCTCTGAAGGAAGGCTTTCCACTGACCTTAGGCTTAAATCCAAACTCTTTACCTTCTCTAATGTCCTACCTTGTACGTCCTGCTGCCTCTAGACCTCACCTGCCCTCCTGTGCTGACAGTGGCCTTGAGTGCCGGGGCCTTGCTTGAAAGAGCAGGTGCTGTTCTTGCTCACAGGACCACGACAGTTCCTGGGCCCTCACACCTGCTTGCTGTCCACCGTGGCTCAAGTCATGATCTGTTTAGACATTTGATTTCTCAGTCCTGGTCTGGTTGGTTTTAAAGTCGACCTGGATTCTGCCGCTTGTCTTCCTTTCATTCTGGGTGTGACTTCCACCCTTCTCTCTGGGAGTTTAGACAAGATGCATTCAAAGATACCAGACCCACTCTGCAGGTGGCTTTGCTGTGTTTCTGTCTGAGGCGCACAGCTTCTACCTTCAACATCTCTTCCAGGTCCGTTTCCAGACTCTGCTTGCCTGGCCGCGGCCCTGATGATGTGTGACCCCCTAACCGTGACACAACACTGGCCCTGATATCCTTTGATTTCTAAGCATGGTCTTCTCTTGAGTTTCCAGCACTGCCTTCCCTCCTGCTGGTATCCTGAAAGTCACAACCTTCTTAAAGCCATACAGCTTCTTTGCTTTGCTTTTCTTCTTTCCTTGTTTTCCCTTTCTCTTCCCTCCCCTCTCTCCCTGTCCCTCCCCCTTCCTCTTCCTCTTTGGTGATGATTTATTTGAACATTCTTACATACACTTAATAGTATAGCTAAGAGAAAATTTATTTCAACTTTCAAAAGCCTCTGTCTTAATTAGATGGAAGATGCTCTTCTCAGTGTCAACATGTAATTACATCTGGCAACAAATGTGAGAAACATTTTGCTAAAGCTCCTATGGTGAAATATACATACATATACATATACATATGGCTCAGGCACTATTAAGTACAATGTAATATTAGAGTACTGTTAACTTTCCATTCAGGGTGAAGACATTGATTCATATATAGTGAATTTTACTTAGATGTGAAAAATTTAAATCAATTTTAATTAATATTATAAGGTTTAATTTCAAAATATGTACACTAATAATAATTACTAGAATAGCTCATAGCTAATGACTTGCTTAAAGATAGAAAACTTTTACCATCTTATATTGGGTTAATGTTTAAAAAAATCCTAAAATTTTAAATAGTAACAATAAGTCACAAAGCCAGATAATTTTCATAAGCTTTCCAGAAATTTGAGATAGTTTGAAAAGTTCAGTAACAAATGCCTAAAATCTAAAATATTGGAAGCATTTAGTTTAGCTTTATCTAAATTTAATCTCTTCCAGTGAAACCTGACACAAACCTCCGTGTGTGTACCATATGTAGCACATGAGCAATCCCAGATTTGCATAACATCTCTATTAAGATGGCAAATTCCCCAAGGACAGTATCCCCGTAGGTAATTTATTCCAATACATTCACAAGTTTGATCTCAGCTGCCACTCAAAAGGACCAAGACGATTTCCAAAATTAAAAATTAGAACCCAATTAATCTTCAACATAACGTCAACATGTTTCATATTTCCTTGAGTGAGCCAAGGAATTTTGAAAGATGACATCATGTCTGCGAAAATGTCACACCCGGTAGGAAAGATTCTTCGACTAATTAGAGTAGCCATTTGTGGTGATGCTGTGCAGAGAAAGTGTTGGATGTGTACAGTTGTCCAAGAAGCGATAAAGCAGCTCACTTTATTCCATGTTGCACAGTGCTTGAGAACCATTACCTGAGAACTCCAGAGCTCAAGAGATCTAGCTGGATTGCAGGGAGATCTGTCACCCAGGTTGTAGGAAAAGTTACTTTCCCGCTTTCCCAGAGGTGATATTATTGAGAGCAGAGCAAGAAAAGAGATTAAGAACTGCAAAGTGTAGTGCTATCGAATTCAGTGCAGCGAATGCTCATTATCATAGAGGAAGCCATGGAGTTTTGGGTCCTTCACGGGACCAAGCACTAAGCAGCATATCCTTCCCAGAACTAGGGCTGCGGTGATGACCACAGCCTCAATCCAACAAAGACGTCCTTCTTAAATCTCCATAAAACTTTTCAGTATATTATGTTTCTTTTAACAATGCATGTTTTCTTGGTTAAAAAATCAGTGTAAGTTTATCAGAATGATAGTAAACAGCATAAATATTTTGTTAAAGACCTTGCTTCATGTTGATTTCACTGCCAAAATAAGCACAAAGTAAAGATGAGGGTTAATACTAAAAACCTTTCCTTCTCTTAGGAGAACCAATTCTCTATTGCCAGGATGTTATCAAGAATCAAGCAGTAAATACATCTCACTCTTTTAAGACAGTAGTGTTCTTAAAACAACACTCGTGCCTACTTTGGAAGGCTTAAATAATTCATAAAATAAACAGGATGCATTCTTTTCCTAAGTTTTCTCACCCCCGTGCTAAGATGACTTCATGGATAATTCCCGAAATCAGTCTCCAGCTCAGGGACCACATCCCCCTTCCAGAGGCCCCTCTCACTCCATTCTCGCTTCCTGCCCAGTCTTCACCGAGCAAGGCCCCGGCAGAGTCTGACACCCTCCTGAAACCTGCTTTGCTCTCCAATTTCTTCTGTATCTGTCTTCCTAACCTTGTGCTGAGTGGTTCACTTGTAGAATTATTTTTTTCCTTTTATATTACTGTTCATTCAAGGGTAAAATGGTTGCAGGAAATCCAGTCTGTTGTACACACTTAAGTAGCCTTTCCCGTATTTCAAATAGCAAGGTATGTGGCAAACATGCAAATAAGGAGGAGGTGTCATAGCTCCAACATACAGTACAGCACTTTAATTCAGAAAATAAGCTCCATTTACAACTCTGAGTCCATGATATCTCTGCTATCCAACTTCCCCCCATCGTGTAGGTACCACTATCCTTTTAGGGCCCATAGCTGGCGGTATCTCTTCTCTCCATGGTGAGACTATTTTCCTGGCTTGTCTCAATACCTCTATCCCTTTTCTGTTCTAGTTGGTGCTACCCATCACTTCCCACTCACCTACAAACCACGAAGCTTCTGTCCATGTCTCCACCTCTGATTATTTGGTGACTCACCTACATGCTTAGCCTCTCCCTGCACACTTCTTACAATGGCCCACCAGGCCTTCTGCAGAGAAATTTCACAGGTTGGTTCCCATGATTCCCCTTCTTGTAACAGAAGACACAACTTCTCATGCTCTGTTCTTCATAACAGAGCTTGAAGCAGCTTTTAGCAAGTCCTTGTCATCTGCCACAAGTCCCAGTCCTCTACACCCTCAGGCTCACTCCAGGCCACCCTTTCCATGAACCTGGCCATCTGAGGAGCTCTTTTCTGAGTTGAAATATCAACTTAATGGTACAGCGCTGTCACTGCACATTTCTCACCTGTGCAATCATCCTTTCTGCATAAATTTTATCTCCCTCCATCCCACCACGATCTGAAAACTTCTCAGAAGATAGTATCTTATTGACTTTTATGTTTCATTTGCTTTAGGAACTAAATTAAATGACTTACTAAATTAAAACTTGTTTACACTTTGTATACTATGTAATATATGCTTATTTTTAACTATAACAAGAAACTGTAAATGAAATTCTGTTTTTTCACTGAGAAAGAAGTAATTCAATGTGTCTTGTCAGAAATAGTCAGATAACTGAAATATCTGTGGTGTCTCGACTGAACCAGAACAGCTGTGACAATAGAAAGCCGCTAGTCAGTTCACAAAAAGCTCATGACATTTGGGTCTGCCTAAGTCTTTGTACTTTCCACTCCAGAGCATAAGGTATTTTGCCGAGCATTACCTTACAATTATGTGATTGTTCCCAGAAGCCAAATAGGAAAGTTGAGTGTATATCAACAGATACCAAAGCATCATGCTCACTACTGTTAAGAGCACTAGTAAAAGAATAAAAATATATTGAATAGTAATACTAAGCCACGTGGAAAGGAAATGAAGTAGTGATATATACAAGTTCAAATAAATTACATAATAGAATGAAGGTAGAGTAAGAATCTTTATCTACTGCTTCCTCAGTGTGGAGATTGCGTGTCCCAAAATGATGATCTAAGCCCTTCTGGAGTGTTTTCAATTCTAGAGAGCTAAAAGACTGCAGTCATCTCTCTTTGCTACAAATGTACTTCAAACAATTGTAAAACCCATCCTTACAATATCTGAAAGTTTTCACACTTTTATCTGTGGTCCCTAATCTCTAGGGACAAGAGCACTTCCACTAAAATACTTTTCCAGTAATCAAGTCCACCAGCTAGCACTCAAATTCTTGAAAAGTAAGGAGCATACGCCTCTCTTCCCTGTGCTTAGACAATGTCCTTTCCACACACATGAAACCGTGGTTCAGGTCTGCAATGCACTTGATTTTGTCTACTCATTTAGCACAAATTTTTAGGCTGTTTGTGTGTGCAAGATTTAGGCTCCAACTTGAATAGGATATAAGGATGGGCAAGGTGGCTGACTTACAAAGTACATGTCTTTCCTGCATCACTATTCCATATTTGCATTGGGAATCTCAGATCACTTGTTTTGATCGGGACAGCTGCAGGTGTGGCAGCCAAGTCTAAATTATGGAGGTTTCAGAATTTCTCCAAAAATATGCCACTGGCCACCAATTCCAAGAAAAACTACTATTCCCTAGAAAATCCCAGTGCAAGTCTGGAGCCTATCGATAGCCCTAAATAAAGAGGACATTGCTTGGTATGCGTGTGTGGCCCATGTGGAGAGCAAACACACAAAAGCTAGCCTTCAATATTACTCCCACGTATGATAAAGTTAAAAAAAAGTGTGTGCTGTATGTTCATTCCTGATTTTGATTTGACCACCTGTACTGTGAGACTGAGTTCAGCCGTTGGCGTGAAGAGTGGATTTGAGCATAAGAAAACATCCAAGTGTGGCCAGCTCATGGAGGAAGAGGTCCTTTCCAAGGATCACATAACATGATACGTGTACCCACCCTTGGGGATGGAAACCAGTTATATATGCTAGCTCGTACTATTTTTTTAAGCCAAGGCAAAGATGTGATGAGTCCAACTCATAAAAATTCAGAAGAATATATATATATATACATATTTCTTAACAGATGTGGTGGCCTGCTCTTTCAAACTGCTGAATTTGAGCAAGCTGGCATACAAACCAGCTCCCTGATTCCTTCTCCAAAGTCAATCATAGAAATGCTTTTAATTGCCCCTGCATAAGTGGCAACTATAAGACAATTATTTGGGTGTTATACCATGTTCTGCTGCTACTCCCAACTTTCTGCACCAAAAGAATATTACAAACTGAGGTCCTGTGTTGTGCACCTTCATTGGTATGAGGGTCACCCCTCCACCTTGATCCTGCTGTGAAACAGTTTCCCTGTCACACCCAACACAGGTATGCATTCTTCTCTCATTCCCAGTCCTGCTGCAACAGACAGAGGTGGGATCTGATGAGCTAACAGAAGACTTTAACGATTTATTAGTGCTCCAAGCAGTGTTTGCATTTTTACAGGGGTCAAGCATGTAAAACATTCATCTCTAGGGGTGGAATTTCAGGCATGATTGGCAGGGCAGAGTGGAGCGCAGCCTCGGCCCCTTTCAAGTCTCACCCTGGATAGCTTCATGCCTGGCTGCACAGAGGTCCAGCTCTTTAGATTCTGGGTCGATGAGATGCAGATGAAGCCTTTACTTAGGTACTTGGGTCATAAGGGTGGATGGATAGGTCCATGCCTGTGGTTGCTCCACGGTGCGATCGTGAAAGTACCCCCTTCTCTCCCTCTCGCTTTGGCCCTCGAAACTCTATTGGCCCTCTCTGCTGGCAGTACAGCCAGGCAGTTAGTGTGGCCACTCCTGTGATCATGTGACTGGTGCCTATAGAAGGATTTGACCAGCGAGGGGGAGCTTCCAAGCTGCCTCAGTTCTGGTGGCAGTTGGGTGGATGGCTTTGCCTTGTGACTGAGGATGTCTCTCAGGAAGCCAAACACCCTTGGAAAGCTAAAAACATCCTTCTTTCTGACTCATGGTGCAATACCCAAGCCACCCCCATTATAACTAATCTGGACCAAGGTGTTCTGCTGTTTAATGCCACAATTCACAGGGCAGAAATACACTCTCAGAGGTCTTATGAAACAAAGGGGCACGGCCATTAAGGGGGTGGTGGCCTTTATTATTTTAAACATTTGAAATAAAACTCTTTGCAAGAGGATAAATCCGGAAGTAAATAATTATATGGCCTCAAGACCATATAAATTATAGATTTATAGATTGTAAATCTTATAAAGTAAGCCAGGCAGCTTCAAAATTTCTCCATCCACAAGGTTTAGTCTTCTGCTCAATGCCCCATGGTACAGGGCTTTTCTAGACAGTCTATCTGATGGTAAGAAACCTGTGACACCCTGACTCATGTTTCTCCATGGCACAGAACTCTGGGTGACATAGGTTTATTTTGTGTCCCCTCCTCCTTACAGCAGAACTTACCAGCAGGAACCATGACTGTCATCCACTTGCTATGTGTTTAATGGCTCGTGAAGTACCAACATGGTGGGCTCTCCATAAGAGCTGATTAATGGGCCAATGCATAAAAGGGACTGCACTGTATGTGTAACTCATGCATAATCTCATTTCTAACCCTGTCCACAATCTTGTGAGTAGGTACTACTTAGCCCAAGTTCCCAAAAGAGTTAAGACATTTGTTTGAGGTGACAAACAACCAAGTCTTGGAATGGTGATGCAAACAGACTTGGCAGGGTCCAGAGTCCATGCTCCTGTCACCCTCCAAACTCTGTTGAGCAGTACAGAGGAGACAAAAATCAAAGGAAATTCGAAGTCTCTTAATAAAGTGTCCTGTTCACCAAGGGTTTTGTTTCTAAACTTCCAAAAGGAAGACTAAAAGTGACTGAGAACTGTACAATTTCTCTGAAGCTTCTACAGATTATTGGGTCTACACTAGTATGTAGTTTTCAAAGGAAAAGAAAGATTCCTTGAAATCAGGAACCCTTAAGAGCTTGCTAGACAGAATAGGTAAAGCAGAGAAAAAGAGAAAATGAAAGAAGGGAAAAAACTTCCCTGACCACATGCACTGAAACAGAACTGTCAAATGGAGCAAAATCCTGTAAAACGTTCCTCCGCTGTAGGCCACAGAATAGAACTGTAATAAACTCTGACCCATAAAAAGTCATGTAAACATTATAACCTGTTTTTACTAGCCTTTTAAGCATGGGGAGCAATTGATCTAAAACAGCTTGGCTCTCTCGGTTCCCAAGTCTCTGTGAGAATCCAGTCTCCAACATGGGTGTTCAGATGCCTCTGGCACTGACCGTCAAAAATAGGAATGAGCTAGAAAATTGCCGCTCTTTAGCGATTTGCTCTGGGCAGATGTTTGATATTTCCAAGAGCAAAACATCCGAAAGGAAAACTCCAGAGGAAAAGCTCCTCATGGTATCTATTGCAATTTAATAATTCAATCTGCAGAGTCCCTAACTAAAATAAATACCCTTGTCATAGGTTCCTAAAAATCTTAAAAAAGAAGTTTTTCAGGAGGAAAGTTTTCACATCCAGACCTCAGGACACATCCATATGGACTGTCTCCCTCTGGCCAAAATACTTTACTATGTGAAATATAAAAGGTGGAAATTTCAAGTAAGATTTTTACAAGTGTCAACATGAACACTCGTTCCATTACCTCTTTGTGGAATGCTCGTTAATTCTGTCTTGAAAATATCTTTCTCTTCTGAATTCTTAGGACCCAAGGCAGGGCTGGGGGCAATTTAGGCAGGGAGCTGAAATGTACAGTACCTTAGCAGACTACAGAGTGTCACATTTTTCTGATCTTGGTTTTGATTGGGTTTGTTTGCTTTCAGAAGCAAGTGGTCAGGTGATCAAGGGAGAAGCTAGGCAGTTGTAGAGTGGGGCATTAGTTATGGACAGTAACTCTGAAGTGAACATGGCTTCCTACCAGCCAAAAGAGCTATCTTTCATGTTGAGCTTGGCTGCCCCTGTTCGTCCCTTGCGGCCTTGTGGGTAGTTACTGTGTAGCATCATTCCCAGATAGACTCACTCAGTTTAGAGGCTCAGTTCCAGACGGTAAACACACTTTTCTTTATCCACTGCTCACACTGAATTCATGCAGTGCTGGCTGCAGCGAAATGCTCAATCTCAAGAAGCTGGCAAGACCTGGAGCTTTTCAGATGAGGATTGTCTCCTTGGGTGGACACTGGGCTCACAAGACCAAGGAGGTAGGAAAGTTTTCCTGTTCTTGGCCTTTGATCCAAGAGCCAGAGATGTCAAGAGTGCTCATGAATATTGCCAGGAAGGAGAAAGAGTAAGGAGAATTGGAAGTGATGTTTATTTTTCTTATTTTAATTTATAATTTGTAAGAATTTTCTGCAATTCAGAGAAAGACATCAAAGTTTGTATACTGCATGCCTGTTGCATAAATTCTTGTGTGAATAGGTTTCTTAATCAGGACAGGAACTGTCCATAAGGAGAATTTATGTTCAAGATTTTTTAACAAGTTGTAGAGACCTGAAAGTATTCTCTTTCTTTAGCATGCTCAGAATTTAGTAACATGATCACTGGATTTAAAAGGGGGAATTGCTTCTTCCCACTTTCTGGAATGGAGCTCACACATATTCCCTGGAGCCTAAGCAGAAATAGAAGGAGCAGTCATATCTTAGATATGCCCAGTGTCTGATAGATGACAAAAGCCTGCGAATGAACTAATGTCTTCCATGTTTAGCATAACCTTAGCAAACTATCTTATTAAGAGATTGTATCCATTTTTGGACATGTCAAAGGAAGGGGAAATAATTTTTACAAAGACTTCACAGGAAATCCATGTCCTCAAACCTCTTCATGTTCTTTCCAACAGGGCAAATTGGATGTGAGCCTCCCTGCTGTGCCGTTCCTGTCCTACCAGTCCTCTGTTCTGTGTGTCCCACTGGAGGGAAGCAAGTCAAAACACGCAGCCCCTTCCTGGACAGAAGAGTTTCCATCCTGAATCACACCTCTGTGAGCACAAGTCTGACTTTCTGACTGACTGTAATTAGTGCAGGAACTTCTGATTTCCTTCCGGTAATAAAGAAATGTTGCTACGCTTCTTGTCACATTTGGACCCTGATGCCACTGGTGTGGAGGAGACTCTTTAAAAAGGCTGATAAACAACATTAAATAATAATCACTCTCGCTGTTACCCCCTGGGTGGTATGCACCAGTTCCAACCAAAAGTGCTTTCCAAGACTCCCACTGAAACCCCCTAGGATGCAACCGAAACAGGTCCTGTGAGCGTCCTTTTCCACAGCTGTGGGGAACAGAGAAGGTTAGTCACATGTATAGGATCACATTGCCTATATAGGGTGAGGATGGAGGGTCCACACTCCTCTCCTTAAGCACTGTGCTGCACTGCAGATAGCAACACACCCAGAGGTTGCAACCAAGCAATGTTAGGACACTTATTAATATATTTGTTTGTATAAACAGGCTGAGACATTAACCTAAGAACATTTGGCAGGATCAGGGCTCAGATAAATTAATGAGCTCTTTTCTTCCTGCCTTAGAATAGTAGATCAGGGCATTTAGGGCTGAGAAGTTCTCCTTGCCAATTCAGTGCCCAATTGGTTTGGCATGGGATGTGACAGTGAAAGGCGAGGCAGGGGTATGGCAGGCAGCAGGGAGGCAGCTAGAAGAGGGGCAAAAAGGCAGCCTTTGTTCCATGGCCAGCCTGCCCGTGAGCAATGTCTCCCGCCCAGCGCTCCTGTCCCGTGAGTGCTGAGTCCGACGCTGCGCCTCCACACCGCCTGCCGAGGTGTGAGTTCAGGGGAAGGGATTTGGAGTAAGAGGAGGCTTCCCTGTCCCTCATGGGGTGGACCCCCCAACTTAGAAGAGCAATAGTTCTCAGTGTTTGTTCCTTCCCCATTCTGTGCATAGTGCCACGACAAGGTTCCTAAAGAGGATGGATGGTGCTAGCCCACTGAGCACAGCTTGCCTCCTTAATGAATCATCCCTGTCAAACAGAAAGAAGTGATTAAGAAACAAGCACCACAAGCATTTGGATTACAAGTCAGAACATTACAAATTACCTCTGTATGCTCCTTTACGACCCAATGTCAGAGCCATGTACTCTCCTAAAACACAACTGCTTTCCAAGCTCTCCATTTCGGTTGTTTGGTCCTTGTTTGTGTGAAGAGCTCAGCAACCTCTCCACATAATGGTGAAGAAGTAGAGCCCACTACAAACCCTAGGAGAGGTGATGTGAACAGAGCCCAGCCTGCTGTGCACTTCTACTGGAAAGCAAGCTGCGATTCTGAGGTGTGCAAGCGGCTACATCTGACCACAGGATAGTGTTTTTGGGGGTGTCTTGGTCTGCTTTTCTATTGCTGAACGCAAATACTTGAGCCCTGGTAATTTATAAAAAGTAGGAGTTTGGCTCATGGCTTTGGAGGCTGTGAAGACCAAGTACATGGGGCCTGACCCTGCTGGCTTCTTCTTACTCTGCGGGGCTCGGCAAGTGGGGGCAGCGGGGTATGGTGAGTGAGGGCAGCACTTGCGCAGCTGTCCATGCCTCCTCTCGTAAGACCACTGTGCTACACCAGGCCTTCTCTCTCCAGCCTGCAGCTAACCCTACTGGCCTCCCACAGGCCCCACCTCTAAACAGCATCCTCATATGAATGTGGGGATTATGCTAAGAAAACTTGAATTTGGGGGGCACATTGGTGCCCTCTGTGTTGGAGCTGAGTGAGTCAGACTTGAGATCCACCTGGCTTTGTGCCAAGGACAAGCCTGGGAGGAAGACATGCCTCAAACTGCAGACAAGTCCCTTGCACTTCACCAACCAAGTGCATTTGGGGCTCTGACTGATGGCGATCAATATGGTCACTAAGAAGTCAATAAAAGCTGGGCAGAGTGGCACAGGCCTATGCTACAACCACTTTGACAGGTTGAGGCAGGGGCATCCAAGTTCAAGCCCAGGCAATTTAGAGATGTAGGGCAACCCATCCTCAAAAGAAAAAGGGATAAAGATTTAACTCAATGTGAAGCCCCTGGGTTGAATTCCCAGTACTAACCACCACTCAAAAATCAACAATATATATAAACTGAGCATTTCAGATGAGTGGTCTGAAATACCAGGCTTTACATGAAAACATTTTTTCATACATTGATTGTTTCCAATTCTTTATGTGGACTATATTACTACCATCACTTCAGATGGTTTAGGGACAATTTCTAGAAATTCACTCCTAATTAGAGATTCATAAAATTTAGATTCCTGTTTAATGCATGGGCTAACCTTCATCTGACTGTTAATAGAAAAGGAAGTCTCACCAAAGTGGCCTCATGTCACTGGGGACAGATCTAGTACTTATTTCCTCCATATGAGCATGACAGCAGCCTGCCCACTGCTGGAAGCTGGGAGTCCACATGGACCCCCAAAAGTGAGAATTATATTGTTCTCCACCTTTGTGATCTTCATTCACAGATGAAGAACAGTCAGCAGGGCTCGAGGAAGGGAGCTGGGTCATTCCTCAAGACCAAGTGACAGGCAGATCTGTCTTCATGCCAAAGAGAAAAGTGAAAACAAAGTAATGCTGGGTATTTACTGGGTGGCAGATACCACTGTGAGCACAGTGTGAGAATTAACTCCTGGGGACAACTATGGATCATTGCCCAAAGGTACCAGGACTGGACAGGAAGTTCCAGAGGACCTCCAATTGGCTATGTGTAATTCTCTGATTGTATCTCACTGGGTCATGCTTAACGGGCTACCATCACTTCAGATGGTTTAGGGACAATTTCTAGGAATTCACTCTTAATTAGAGATTCATAAAATTTAGATGCCTGTTTAATGCATGGGCTAAAATAACATAAACATTCAGAGCATACAGTAAAGTAAATCAGCACCTTGATCCAGTGAAGAGCAAAGTGGGAAATTAAATGGAACTGCTGATGAAGGAGTAAGTTTCAAAATATGCAGAGTAGAAGTCAAAGTGATTCCAGCAGCCCATGCCAGCCTCTCCCTGGGCTGCAAGACACACAGGTCAGTCAGAGCCACGTGATGTGGGGCCTTGAGGCAGCTGGGACACGGTAGAGCAAGCAGTGATTGCGTGGCTGTTCACACTTGCCCAGTTAGCCTCAGGGGCCCAGAGCATCGGTTTTATCTCAGTAAAGGCAGTCACACTACAGAACAAGGCTGGTGTTGGTGATCAGACCTGGGGGAGCCACTGGCCAGGCTGTCATCCCCAGAGCACAGCAGAAGGGCGTTTCCCGGGATGAAGCCCTGGAGATCTCCGAGGAGAAATGAAAGGAACAAAATGGCAGGAACCTGACCAGGCTGCTTCTGCAATCCCAGAGCAGAGACAGCCGAACTGCAGCCCACATTCCCCCTGTCTGAGCTGTGCTGACACGAACTCCAGCTTGGCGGCCCCATCCTGCGCCCCCAGCACCACAACTAGGCTGCCTCCTTCATCTCTCCTTAGTTATCTTTCCTCAAATTTCCACAACTGGGTAAGCCAGGCTCAAGGAGACACCAGCGTGGCTTTATCGCAGTAACCCCACTGCTCCCAGAACGACAGAGGAGCACAAACAATGCTTCCCAGACGGACTGGCTTCCGCCCAGGATTTGCTTGACTCTGATTACTGGAAAGTCTCCAGCACCAAGGCTGCTCGGGCTTGTCAAGGGATTCCTTTGCCACTGGGGAAAGCCACCACCCAGACACTAAGTCAGAAGAGAGCCAAAGTCCTCAGAGCAATAAATCTCTAGGACAAAAGAAGGTGTTGGGAAACCTTCATTCCATTTTCCTCTTTGGGTGGAGAAAAAAAAAAGTTCTAATAACTAAAGTAGATAGGAGGTAAATTTAGTCAGTTTTTCCTTCTCCCTCCTTTTCCTGCTTCTCTCTTAGCATAGACCATTTCCTCTGGTACCCTGCAGTTTCTTTGTTTTTATGTATGTGTGCTGTTGAGTTTTTGTTTTTGTTGTGTTACGAGTTTTTAAACAAAACTCCTTGGAAATCAGGTTTTAAAAGATAAAATCTGGCGTGCAAGATGCAAGATGCCTTTGTTTTTAGGTAGTACAATACACTCAGATGTGTGGGGAGCACGCCGTCACAGCTGCAGGGGCAGTTCTAGAAAATACAGGAAGATTGAATCAGAAGAATTGAGGTGAAACTCTTTCACTTTTGAGAACCGGTCTTCTCTGTAGGAGCTCTTGTCTCTCCAGTCCTTGCTGGCTGTGTGCTCCTCCAAGGCTGAAGCTGGGGATCCTTCAGTGGAAGTTGGGCAGGGCATGGGGCTTATTCCTCTCTTCAAGTGTTTACAGTGCAATCAAAAACTAAGGTGAATGTTTCTATTAAAGCCACCTCTATTCTGGTAGAAGATATACTGCCACAAATCCCCTTCAAAACCCTCTTCCTTGACTTGGACACACTCTTCCCATCATTCTTGCAGCTTTCAGAAACAGCACTGGAGGGCTCTTTCATTAGTATCTGTAGCTGTGTTGTCCTGGCTGCCTCGATGTCCTGAACTGATCCAAGGTTTCCCCTCAGTGGTCATTTTTACTTTGTGGAAGAGCCAGAACTCACACAGCGAAAAAGGTAAATGAGGGGATTACAAAATATTCTTATCTGACAGAAAACACCATAAACATTCTGAATTGATTCAAGACCTCCAGGCAACTACAAAACAACACTCCTGAAAGATTCCAGAAGTGCTTTGGAAATTGAGAATTATAACGGACTGAGTGTGTCCAATCTGAGGTGGGAAGCACCTAAGAGGGATTAGAGGCCTTGTGTCTTTTACTGTAATAATTTTTAAAATGTATACAGTAGCCATATTTTGTGATGATACCTATGTCTCATTCTGTGAACCAGTAAACCAAAGGAGAGGATTAAATTAAACTGATTCATATGAGGACTACATCTATTACATGAGTAAATGGTTAATTCACACCAGAAATATTTGTATCATTCGAGGACATTATTAACCTAAATACTGGTGGTGAACTATCTGGACAAAACCCAAGGCTGGGCAGTAGTTTTGTGTACCACATAGGTGAAAAGTCACCATCGCCCCATCTCCAGGCCCCTGTGAGTGGAGTTAGCCTCCAGCCAACGCAAGTCCTGGTCGAACAAAAATGTTACAGGTATTTTTGCAAAAACCAAGCTCTTCACTATGGTGGTACAGCTCAGAAGATTTTCTTAAAATCTGCCTTTACAGTAACTGGTTAATATCATATAAAAAGCAAATCTTTATAAAAGCAGCATCCAAGACTTCAAGTCAAATAAGAACATTTATACCAATTCCACATCTTTTTAAATATTTCATTCCCACACTATTGCTTTTCAAGCTGTATAATTTAGCAGTAAAATACAATTGGCTTACAGAACAGTTTCCATATAGATATGTCCCTGACACACTGTACCAAAGGATCATATAAAATAGATGGTATTTTAAGCTCTTACTATTAACTTGAATTAAGTTTTCCTTGGCTGTCATATAAAAGATATTTCAAGTATTAACTGCATTTATTTTGCATTTTTTACATTAAATATTATTTCATAAGAAGTAATATCTGACTGGGTCAAACCAATGGATCTACTCAACTGGTATTGAACTTGGGCATGAGTTGCAATATTTACACAGTCTACTAGAGAAGGATACTATACCAGGCCTTGAAAATCCATACTATAGCAGAGATTCCATCTCTGTTAACACCTTAGGTGGGCTGGCATAAACTGCAAATTATGCTATTAAATCTGGAAACACTTGAAAACCTTTGGAATAAATTCTAGCTATTCAAGACTAGCTCTTAATTACTTTTAAAATGAAGATCTAAACATTTAAATGCATTAAATATCATTTGTTTAAGGCACAGACATCTGTTGAATACATAGGAAACTAGAAAGTTAGAGACAGTGAAATTAATTTCCATTCAGCTCAGTTCATGTGTACATGGAGAGGTTGACTGATCAATGAATTTAAAAGTTTTTCATTTGGGAAGCTATATGGAAAAGAAAAAACGGTTTCTGTTTCTTTGTTTTAGGACATCACAAAATTCTCAGTTTGTTAAAATAGCAAAATCACATCATTATTTTCAAAAAGTCAAACTTGTTTGAATTCCCTTATGAGGTTAGGAGCTTGAGTTTTCCCACCTCCTTCTCTAGCCTAGAGACTAGGTCAAGAATAGGAAAGGAATGGCTGGCAGCCTGTTACCAGCCGGACACTAGCGAAAGATGTACTGCGCTGGAGAGCCTGACAGAAGACTCCCTAGTGCTATCCCCCTGGCTGCCTGTGGACACTCCCTGCTCCAGTTATTTGTCCTAGTTTTATACCCTTGGATGCTGGAACTCCATCTCCTTCTCGCTAAACACAGCTCGTGCATAAACCACAGTCAACACATTTGTGATTATGGTTCCAAAGGAGATATTTTCCAGCAGTGTAACGGCACATGCAGAAGACTGCTTTTGGAACTCAAGTCCACAGTACGACACTGGCCCCTACCATAGCAGATGGGATCACACAGGTGTGTCGAGGATACCACTTCCCAGTTCCCTGATGTTGGTAGCACTCCCTAGAGGTGTGATCACATTCTCTATGTGGCCATCCTCGGAGAGTCCCGTGCCTGAATCTGCTTCTCTACAGAGAGCAAACTGCCTATTGCCTGCCATTCAGCAATCAGCAAGACAGAAATGCACAGAATGACCCAGGCCCTTAACGTGTGTGTGTGTGTGTGTGTGTGTGTGTGTGTGTGTGTGTTGGGGGGTCACACAAAGCACCAGTGGGCTGGAACTTTCCCGACCTCGGCTTTCGGGTGGACAGAGAACTTGTCTGCTGCAGGAGAACCATAGGGACGTCTAGGATCAAGCTGGAGGCCACAGCCAGGTCTGATAGATGTGCTGCTCCTCTGACCAGAAACAGTACACCCTTTCCTATTTGAGTATTTACTCTTCCTGTAAGGCAACCCACAAAGAGGAAACTCAGCCCAAATTTTTCAGTGATGATAAGAGCTTTGGAACATCTTCCTTCAGCCAACTGATCTGTGTGAAGAAAGGAAGCCAGGGGATGCATACAAATGCCTGTGCAGGTGGCCAAAATGGTGATCACTGTGGACGACTGGCCTAGTTTCCAGCAGGGACTGAGACTGTTATCCCTGAAAGTCACGTTTGGTCAGCATTTGTCTCATTTTTATTCATCAAATTAAACTTGCTGGAAAGAGCAAATCTCCAAACAGGTACACACCAATGGGAAGCTCTATAAAAGAAATAAACGAGCTTAGGATTCATTAAAAACTACAGCAATGCATGCACACCATTGTTTAAAGCAGCACAGTTCATCACAGCTAAATCTTAGAAGCAGCCTTTGTGTCCATCAGCAGATGACTGGGTGAAGAAAACTGTATTTAC
>PVLD010003200.1:66907-147610 GCA_004027595.1 Dinomys branickii
GGAGAGAAACATTAATGTGTTCTGTACTTGTGCTAATGCCGCACCGGGAATGTAAACACTGTGTACTTATATATACACATATACTTATTTTTAAAAATAAAATCATATAGTAATAGGAAAATACACACTGCAAGAGCATCAAGATACAAGCCAGGTATCACAGTGCATCCAGATGCACTTGTATGGGCTGTGATGTGCACTAGCAGGCAGTGACTGAGAGAGTCTGTATTATCTGCAGTGAACTTCAAGTTCAGTGCTTGAGGACTTTAAAGTATAAGCACAAATTAGTTTTGAGTTCTCAGTTAAAAACTAAATAAAAAGGGAAAGAGTAGTTACAAGATGGAAATTCAAGACAAAGAGCAAGAGAGGAGTTCCAAGCACCAAAGATGAACGATTTAGGGAACTCACCAGCCATCAGTTATGAATACTGCCCTGGGCTTCACGCTTGGCTCTGCAGCATGCAGCATGTTTTATACATGTTGAGTAATGGGATATTCCCCCCTTCTCACAACTGGACTGTACTTGCCAACTCATTTCTAAGCTGTGATTGATTGTAGTTTTTCAATGTGCAGAATATTGGGTTTTGCCTGTATTCCTACAACCCAACCAAGCAGTTTGTTGTTGAAGTTTCATTGTGTTTATTTTTTGCTATCACCTGAAACTTCATGTATTTTAAATGCTTCTGGTAAAGTTATAAAGAAATTAAGCTTCCAATACTAATAGATTATTAAGTAGTATTAAGTAGACTTTACTGTATATCTACCTAAATAACAATAATATTATCAATCTTGTCAAAGAAATAATGACTCTCTAAATGCATTTTGAGTGCTCTGTAGATAACTGGCTGGGTGAAATGTAATTTGTCCCCAGGTCTCAGGTAGATTTTTTTTTTTTTTTTTTTTTTTTTTTTTGCGGCACTAGGGATCGAACTCAGGACCTTGTGCTTGCCAGGCAAGCACTTATTCCACTGAGCTATATCCCCAGCCCATTCAGGTAGATTTTGAAAGAGGTGAGTTTCCTACTCTTCTCCTGTGAAGTAGTTCACTCATTAGAAATTCTTTGGCTTTGACATAAAAGGACTCTGGAGCCAAAACAAATACATTCTTGATAACGGTGTCAAGCACACTTTCCACCCAAATGGAAATTTCAGAATATTCCAGCCAAAGGGCTCCAGCCTTTCTGCAGGCATAAGATCACTAAGCCCTAGACAAGCCTCAACAGAAGCAGCACGGTTTCTGTCTGCCCCACCTGACTATTTGACTCCTCTCTGTTCCAGCTTCATGATCAAGGCAGACTGCCATTGGATGTGTGCAACATGCCCATTAATGGTGCCATCTCCACAGTCATATTGGGGCACCCATGAAGCCCACTGCTTGTCTGTCTGACCATGATGAGCAACAGAGGTTGAGAGGCAACCATCTGCAAGCTCCAGGTTGGCTGCTCCATGCCTGAGTGCCGTGGTAGCTGCACAATTCAGTACAGAGACCAGGAGGTCACGCGATGTCATTTTCTACAGCCAGAATTATTTGGATCCTCCAAGTGATGATCTATGATTCTGTTGCCTGGCCAACCACCAGAAGTCTGGCTATTGTAAGTCATCCAGGTCAAGCTCTGAAAATCGAATCTCCATCTCTCTCTGCTCATTGGAAGAGTATCGCACATTCTCAGGATGCAGCTCACCTATTACATTGGTTATAATTACTGATGCTGGCTTTGTTGTGACATCCGTGAATTTTAGCTCTTTCATATCCTCCTTGGTGTGACTTTTAGTACAAGCCACATGTGGTGGAGTTATCTCTGAAAGCACAGCCTTATCGTGCCATATTTCAACTTTGGATGCATGCCTAGCAGAAATGTTAGAGCTACTGCCCTGCCTTGTAAAACCACATGACGTGCTGCCTTTGCCCGGCCACCCCATAGTTACAGCATCCTTCTGAGTCATCCTGCAGATTTCCCGGGAAGGGGAAACAATGACAAATGCCTATTGTACTCTGGTAACTAAGAAATGGCAAAACATCTCACTGGTATCTCCATACAAATACATCCAAATGGCATTCGTGCTTTGACTGACTAGTTAATACCCAACTGCCACTCCTTTGAGCCCAAGCACTTTCTTTATGAATGAAAATAAAAATATTACTTAAAACCATAATGTTAAGTAAAATAAATCAGATGTCCAAGCTTAAAAATCACCTTGTTTCTCTTAGATGAGAAACCCAAATTACAAATGAAGAGCAAAGCAAAAGAGAGAAGAAGAAAACAGAGAAACAGATCTTTTGCAAATAGGAAGAGGACCAAGAGATGTAGGGAGGATGGGGACAGGAGGAGGGGATGTACAAGCATTGAGATGTGTTACATACCTGTACTGACTCCACACAAGGACTGCAAACACGTACCAATTAATTTTTTAAATGGAAATGTACATGAATATAGTAAGTAAAACAAATCAAGCTCAGAGTTGCCAACAGGGACAGACCCTGCTGACACCTAGACTGGAGCCCAGCGAGACTGATTCTGGATGTCTGGCCTACAAGACTGAAAGAGAATACATGTGTGTAGTTTTAAGCCCCTAAGTTTGTGACGATTTGTTTCATCAGCAACCAGAAACTCGTCCCCACTCCTCTGTCCAGGGGAGTTTCCATTCCCCTGGACACCAGCTGCCTTGCCAGTTTCTGTATCTTCATTTTAGCTACTCTTATAGGGAATTGTTTCATTCTCCTCTTAGTATGCTTTTGCCTAATTAAGGATGAAAGCAGTGTTTGCACACTTGATATCCAAGGAGGCTTCATCTTTTATAATGTGCACATTAATGTTTTTCACCCATTTTTCTACTGAGTTAACTTTTCCACACTGATTTCTAGACAGGCCTTTCAAATTGCACAAACTGACCTTTCTTGTGTATATAAATACTGGCATAGACTTGGATACAGTCTTGATGCAGTTTTATAATCATCTCTCATTTCACTGCCTATCTTTCCACTCTTGTATGATTTAGTTCAATGAACATAAGATTTTAAATTTGATGTAGTCACTTTTTGTCACCTGTTCTTTAATGATTGAGAAGATTAAGAAAAATTTCCTTGTTTTGAGACCATGAAGATATGAGTCTACATTATATTCTGAAATTTCTAGAGTTTTATTACGTTGATGTCATTCCTGCAGCTAGACTCAATCTTGGCAATGTTGTGAGGTTACACATGCCCCAGTTCCTTCTCTGTTCATTAAAAAATACAGTCTTCTTACCACTGCAGTGCTACCACTGTGTTATGTCCACGGACCTGTTTATGTTTTCCTACACTGTCTTTGTTACTGAGGTTTTATGATCATACTAGATATACGTTAAATCAAATCCTTCTACTGGGTTCTTCTATATCTAGAGAGCCTTAGCAACTCTCTGCGCCTTGGCGTTCCATGTAAATTGTACATTTGACCTTTTAAGTTCCACCAAAAGCCAAATGGCATTTTCACTGGATTCTGTTGGATATGTAAATCAATTTGGGAAAGTGACATCTTGAACACCCGAACCTATATGAAGTGACTGCCCATTTACTGAATCCACTTTGCTGTTATCAATGAAGCTTTGTCATTTCTTTTAAAAAATGTTTCTGTAGTTGGGTTTATTCATATATTGTATAAATTTTTGTTGCTACAGTCTATGGTGTCTTTTTTAAAAAACTAATAGTAATATTACATTTTAATAAAGATTTTAATATAATTGTACATTTAATTTTTACCTTTAATTTTAAACAACAAATTCCTCCCATAATGCTTTACCTGGGTTTTAAAAATGAAATTTCATCAAATACAAAATTGTGTTGCTGTGAGGCTAATGGAATGACTCATGGGGATCCTGACACCAGTGGTTCTGGAGGGCAAAGGCTGGAAGCCAATTACTTCCCATGTTACACACGGATTTGTATAAGCACTGAGGTCCCCTGCATCTTCAAAACACTGAATTTTTTTGCAGTGCAAAGTAATAAATGAACACCAGTTTAGAGCAACTCAAACAAAATGAACTGGCAATTTTGAATTTCCATTTTTACACATGGTGTTAAAAAAAAAGTAAGTTTCAAAAACAATGAGAGTCTACTTTTCACCTGACAATGATAAATGGTGGTAAGAGTGGAGAAAAACAGCCCACCTAATACACTGGTGCCAATTTTGTATATTGGTGAAAATGTTTTGTGTACCAATTCAGCAATTTTTGTTTAGCTGTGAGGTGCTTATACCTGTTGCCCCAGCAGTTCCACTGTTAGACAGGCACCCAGGGGTGGACTCACAGTGACAGAGGACACTCCCGCCAGTGTGTGTTCTGCGTCAGCACACCGTGGAGAGCGGGCTCGCATATGTGAAGTTGTGAGGGCGCATCAATAAATGAAGAGGGAAACAGCAATGTTAGAATGCTCCCGTGAGCTCCTGGTCTTTCGAAAGCTAAGATATGTAAGAGACATACAAGTCAGGGACTCTACAAAAGAGAATGAAGAACATAGACTAGTATACATAGGAGAGAGAGACAGACAGACAGAGATGCTGTGTCATAAAATCCAGCAAGTCCAGAGACTGCTGGACAGCCCAGCAGGCTGGAAAAAAAAAAGGAGCTAATGTTCCTTCCTCTTCTAGGAATTCCTTTCTCTTTATTTGCCAAGCCCTCAGTGATTGGATAAGGGGCACCCACATCGTGGAGTGTGTCTTGCTTTACTCCATGTTTACTGATTGAAATGTTAATTGTGTCTTTGAAAAACACCTTCACAGCATCATCTAAATTAGTGTATGACCAAGCAGCTGGTTATCGCAGCCCAGCCAAGGTGATGTAAAATTAACTGTCACAAGTAGATGGGTAGATAACTGAGTAACTAGGCAGGCAAAGTCAGACCCACAGATAAGCGCAGGGATGCATGGGTGGAAAGAAATACGTGCACCTTCACAGAAAGCTCCTTTTATGAAACAATAAAACTGTCAGCAGCAGCCCCAGGTCAGGTAGACTAGTGAGGATGGAAGCCTTAATTTTATCATTAATTCCCTTCTGGTACTTGGGTTTATTTTTTAACCACATCCTGCACATACCATTTTTAATAACTAGTTAAAATGTTAAAGATAGTGAAAAAGCAATTACCTTCAAAATACATGGAATTACTCCGCCATGGCCACCACCTGTAAGCCCTTCATCTAGCTGTTGCATCTGAAGTTGGAATAATGCTTCTAGTTTGGTTTTACTAACTTCTTTCTTCAGACCCTTCCAGTGGCCTCCCAGCATCGGCACCCCCACGCTGCCCTTCATCTCCTCAGTGCACACTTCTGGGCTGCTCAAGTCCCTTACCCTTCTCCTGATGGATTGGTCAGCCTCCAAAGCCTCCTTCAGCAGCTCCGGGAGCATTTGCAGGAGTCAGGATTTCTCCTGGGCTTCCTCATTCCTTAGATCCTTGATAATGGGTCACTTTGGGTTGTCATTTTTCTTTGTATCTGCGTCTCCTCTACTGCCTCTCAAAGTCACAGAGTATCTTAATTGTTCATGTGTCTACCCCCAGTGTCTGGCAAAGTTCTTTAAGTGGTTGACTGAACACCAGAATTCTGTGTGTGCAAGTGCCTAAAATATGGAAAATTCTATGGCCCAGAAATCTGCATTCAAAGATCTCCACAGGTGCCAAAGGAGAATTTCACAGTAGAGACTTGCAGTTTCTTTAGAGCCTAATCATTGAAGCTGTGCGTGAGCATCTAAGCTGCCTGGGACTCTTTCAGTCCCTGAGCTCTCCAAGGGGTCTGCTGTCTGCTCAGCACTCCCCTATTTCACCTGCTTCTCTGCCCCCCTATATCGAGGGTCCACTGTATGCCAAGTGAAACTACATATAAACAAATGTCATCTTCATCGCCCTTGAGGGGAGTACTGTAATTGCTGCTTTGATACGGGAACACTGAAAAAGACAGAAGGGGTTTCACAACAGGTCCGTCAGGACAGAGCCAGCAGGCGGCCCCAGGGGATACCTGACATGTGAACCCTGCTGGGTTCTGGGTGCCTCCTCCTTCTGCAGCCTCTGCCCACTTCCTTTGCACACTTCCCCACTGCTCCACGCACATCCCCCACCACTGTCAGGTGTCTTGGAGGCGTTATGTCACCTCCGCGTGGACTCCTGCCTGCCTCCCCTCTGCAGAGGTGGGGTTTCTAAGGGCAGCAACCCTTCGGAGGCTGCAGTACTAGCTCCACAGTCCATAAAGCATAATCAAACCATGCCGTGAATGTTTAAGTTTTTTTAAAAAAATATTATATTAAAAGACTCGTCCTGCATCCCCTCCAAAATAAACTTGTCCCATCGTTCTTGCCGCTCTCCAAAGCAGTTGTGGAAGTCATATTTCGTGAGTGTCTTTAGTTGCACTGCCCAGCTCACCTTACTGTCTTGAATTAATTCAAAGTGTTCACATTTCATGATTGTTTTTACTTGGGGGTAGAGCCAGAAGTCACAGTGTGTCAGATCCAGTGAATAGGGACCTGCTGTAGTGCTGCACCAGCCAATTTTCCATGGACGGCGCTCGGTGGTAGAATTCGCTGTATTTCAATCACACTTCCAAGAGGCACCCCGAAAAGCAGACTCCAGAACTGCTTCACAAGTGGCCAGCACGGTGGGATAACTGTGTTGTAGGTGAGACAGAGTATTCCGAGAGGGATTAAGGACAACTTGCTTTCGCCATAAAAATTTATTTATTTAACCACGCACCAAGTATTTCAATCACTCCTTGTACATTTGGAATTATGACTTCAGACGCCATCTCTAAGTTAGCTCTACTGGCCCTGCGATCCAATCACCTTGCAAAAGTCAGGAGGCTTGTGGAGTTACTTTGTATCTAAACCCTAACACTTAGCCTTCCTGTTTTGTTTCATCTTTGCTGTGGGATGTGGCCCTGTGTGTTGTAGTATATTTACCTACCACATATCAGTTGCACCTTTGAGCTCCAACTGCAACAACAAAAACGTCTCCAGACATTGCCAAATGTTCCCTATGGTGTGAAGGCTGAGGGGCAAAGTTGTCCCTTTTGAGAAACACAGAAATCTGACCAGCAATCCTCCCAGCCCCTACAATTCCATTTGTCCCAAATCAAATAAATCATCTTCCTTCGATCTCTTTTTCCTATTTCCCTATTTCTAGGAGTATGCCACATTTCATTAGTCATTCAAGTTCAACATGTGTGCCCCGTCTGACACAGCCCCTGCCCTGGCTTTCACACACAACCAACTGTGAAGATACATGGGGTCGATTGCATCCAGGTTCTTCCTTGCTAAGCTTCTGTCTCTGATCCTGGCCTTCCTTAGCTCCGCTGCATGCAAACAGCCTTTCTGCGCTTTCTCCGCTCCATTCCATCCTCCTCTGATGATGCTGATCTTGGAACACGTCCTTCTTTATCAGCACCTTCAGTGCTTGCAGTGCTTCACTGTGATGGACTAAATGCTGCACAAACTGCTCCCCTTGCATTTCAGACAGAGCCGGGGCCATATGGCAGCCTCCATTTCCAGCCTTGGTTCACACCTCTCCTCTACAAGCACCAACAGGGCAGCTTATTGCTCATCAAAATTGGGCTGTGCATATGGCCTGATGCCTTTCCCTTCTGCTGTTAACTCACTTGGTGAATCCTCCTCTGCAGTTTTCCCTTCCAAAAGATTGTTCTTCTTTCAGGGCCAATCTGATATCCTTAACTGGCCACAAATGTTCACTTTTCTGCTTGACCCAACAAAATGTGTTACCTTCCTTCTGAATCCCTACCACTGTACATGTGACATGTCTAAACCATGTCACACACACATGCTCTTTTACAGCATTCAAAGGTTAGTAGTATATTCCCTGTCTGTAACCTTAATCATGGGATAGGATTGCATTCTTTTTTGTACACCTGATAGCACCTACCACAGCCATATACATTTTACGTGTTCTTGCTATTTGTCTGAGTAGTAAAAGTGAATTTATTTGCTTACTATCTTAAATCAGTTCCTCCCTTTTCTTCTTTTAATAATTGGCCTCTTAATTGGTCTCTAACTCCTATCTGTCCAATCCTTTCTCTGATTACTACCAAAGTAGGTCTCCAAACACAAGTCTGATCATGCTGACCCTGACTTAGAACTTGGAAAGGCTCCCACTGCCTGTAGGATGAGGCAGACTCTTTTATGTGGCAAACAAAACCCTCTGTGTTCTGGTGACTCTGATGAATCCCAGGAGCCCTTTCTCCAGCCTTATTTTTGTGGCATGCTGTTAAGCTTCCAGGTGCAGCTGCCATGCCAGACTTCATTCCCCAGGCCTTCCACACCTTCGCTTGCTTTGCTCCTTCTGCCAGGAAAACCTCTGCCTGGCCACATCCAGAGGCATCATCTGTCCATCTGTCATCACAGCAAGGAAAGCCCATGTCCTTGCACAATGAGCTTCCCTTTTGAAATCTGCCTTATATGCATGAATCTGTCACAGCTCTTGTAATATTTTGCTGAGCTGACTTCTTAGACAACTAAACCCAACTGCTATATGATCAACATATAGAGAAAATGGATTATGTTCTGTACTACTATGCATTCTGGAGACCAAGAATAGTACTTAACAATAAAGGAAATCATTGAAAGCTGTCCAATGTATTAGCAGATGGATGGATGGTTGCATGGATGGATAGATGGATGGATGGATGGGTGGGTGGGTGGATGGTTGGAGGATGAATAGATAAGTGCATGGATGGATAGATGCATGATGCATAGATACAAACCAGAAAATAAGTCCACTTTTATCAACTTAAAAAGCAGTAAGTTTATGTTTCATTGCACCATCAGAAAGATCTATTATTCCAAAACATGTTAAATCACGTACCACCTTGGGCACCTTTGCCTATGACAAAAATACCATGAATTGATGAGCCTATAAACAACCAAAATTTACTCCATATGGCTCGGAAGGCCAGGAAATCCAAGTCCAAGACACCTCCAGTTTCATTATCCTCGTCTGTACATGGCACCTGCTCAAAGTCTTCACAGGGCACGAGGGTGAGGCTGTGGACTTCTCCAGGGCTTTTCTAAGGGCACTGGTCCCATTTAGGAAGACTGTATACACATGGCATAAATACCTGCAAAGTTTCTCCAAAAAGTGTCACCCTGGAGATTAGGTTTCAACACAACTTACAGAGTGAAACCAACTGTCAGTCTGTAGGTACATCTATTCAAAATATTTTGGTTTTAATTTTTAAGAGAGGTCTGTTTATGTAGCTGACCGTGAACTCACTACGTAGACAAGGCTGGCTTAGACCGTTGGCAATCTTTCTGCCTCAGCCTCCCAAGTGCTGAGGTTATAGGAGTGTGCCATCATTTCAGGGTGAGATTTCTTTTTATTTAAATCAGTAAATACTGTACTGAGATTACTACATGTCCTCAAGAAGAAAGGAGCCTGTGTGAATGGTACAAAATCTGCTTCCCTCGTTGTACAATGAAAAAATATTGAAGTTCTTAAAAATAATTCCTAAAAGATTGACTTTTCCAGAAAACTGTAGCTGTTTGGTACACTGCATCCATAGTGTTAAAATGTACATTAGACACAAATACAAGCTGTCATTCTTCCACAATTTGAGCAAATGTAAAATCCCTCAGGAGCAATATGGGTTACTTGCAAAGGATGCTCTATACTCTAAGTGCCATGAAATAAAGGAGCAGGAATAGATGGGTGTGTTCAGCTATACTCACAGAATTGGACCCTTGGCACTAGGAATCAGCACATTCTGTCACATAGCACTAACACATATTGTAGGAGTACACAGCATCAAAGGAATAGACCTACTTGCACTGAATAGCAGCTTTGTCAAGTCGGCAATAAAATGCTCTACAAATGTCCCTCTGTTGTCCATCACTGAACACACTAGGAATAGCTCTGAAATGAAAAAAAAAAAAATGAAAAGAGGAGCTGTGACCCCTTTCATTTCCTCTGTTAAAAATCAAACAGAAAACAAACATCGATTGTGCTGCACCATAGCATCTTCAAAGAACAGCACTGGTACAAGGGAAAAATCTAAGAACAAAAATGTGTTTACAGAGATTCAAACAGAAGTGAAAGTGTGTTTCGAGGAGCTTCCTGGCTTTGGTTTAACATTGCCACCAGGATGAGAAGCACAGGTGGCTCTGCCCTTGGAGAAAAAGGGTCCTGAATGATCACAGGACAAGGGTTGTGTGTACCCCCTGTGGCTGAGTCCTAGAGAATCACTGTGGGAAAACAGGAGAGTGATTCTCAAATTCTAAAAGTTGGAAAGATGTCAAAACTGAAGTAAATGCAAAGATATGCAAAAGGAAAAAAAAACCTTTGATAATAGTACCAAGTCAATAGATTATAGGAGACCATGGTAGAAACAGGAGAAGGAAATACAAAAGTAAGCCTATCCCTACCATAATAGGCCTTTAAGATGGAGTGTTAAATGGACTGGCTTTGGGGTCCACTCAGGGAATTAGGAAAGTACACTTGTGGGTATATCTGGGTGGGTCATAGAGGCATGACCTCAAGGTCTATGTGAAGTCCATGGTCCCTCCTTCTCTGGCACTATTTCTCTGCTTTGGTTTTCAACAACCGTAAGCTAAACATCTCACTCCATCACTTGCTTCTTCCATGATGTTTATGTTTGGGACCAGCTGTCCATTGACTGAATTACCCCGAACCATGAGCCAAGTTAACTCTCTATTCCTTTAAATTGTGGGAGTAGGGTATTGTCTCAGCTATGCAAAAGCTTACTATTACAGTACCAAAGATGGAATAAAATCCAACCTAATATTCTTTAAGGGGAAGGAAAAATAATTACAACAAAGACATAGTTAAAATGCAAAATAAAGTGGCTTGCTTTTCTGTGGAAAGAAGTATAAGTTCAGAGGAAGGAATCTGTTCAAAATAAAGGTAGAGCGAATGTGATGATTGAAGGAGTCAAGAAGTCCTTGATTTCTGTATGGCAATGTGGCATGTGCACGTAAGAAATTCTCTGTGTGTTGTATCATTTACTCTTTACAATAACATTTGAGATAGTTGCAAACATTTTACTGAAACAAAGGAACCTGAGTGATTCTGTCACATATCGCCCCAAGAATGTTACAATAAATAGTCATACAATCTCCGTGGCCTACGACAGTAACTCGGGGTCCAGGTATGTGCAAGGTTAGGCTGATCTGGCCCAGAGCCCACACACTGGGCCCACATCTGCTCAGGTATAGGTGACCAACTACAGGCAAGCTAGTCCTCTGCATTGGAGGAGCAGTCGAGGTGACAACTGTTCTCGGATAGCCTCAGTTAGATCTGGAGTGACTCAGATGGAGTCCACTCATCTCAGTTACAACAGGCTGGCTCAGGTGTGTCCTCCCGGGACAAGTGTAGAGAGAGAGATTGCAGGGAGGACATGTGGGTGCTTCTTCAAGCCTGCACTGGCATCCCACGGTAAGGCAAGTCAGAGCGTGGGGCCCAGAGGCAGAGTGGGCGCACAACAGCGCTCTCTTCTGAGGAAGAGTGTGGAGAGATGGTGGCACGAAGAACAGGCTTTTGATGTGATCCATGCCCTGTGCTTCCCAGGAGCTCCTTTGGATCATTTGCCCAAGGCCAGCAACTGCTTCATGAAGAACCTCCCTGCCAAACCAAACTGACTCCAGTCCTTCCCTGTGAACCACTCGAGTAGCCACTAAAACACTGACTGTATGGAATTTGAAGTCTGTAGGGTGGTTAGTAGGTGCCTTGTTTAAGAAAGTATAGGAAAAACTTGATAGTGAAGAGGTAGAATATAAAGGCTAATTTAAAAAGAAAAAATCATTTTTGAAAAAGCTCACTCATAAGGTTGTGGAGATGCAGAGCTTTCCAATCGCACGTCTCTGAATCTGTCAAAAGAAAAACCATAATCTGTCCTGAAGAGTAAAACAGTTTGAGAATGGAATAAAGGGACGAATGAGACAAAGATGGAAATGTATGCTTATAGCATTTCTATTTCCAGTGATTCACTGGTCACATCTGTGTTTTCTTTTTATTGGTCTTCAAAGCAAGCTTCATATAAATGGACTCTGTAGTACAAAATGCTATATTGGATCTTGTAAGGTCTGCTAACAACAATGCCCCTCACAGATCACTAGGCCCATTGGAACTGTGGGGAGTAGTTCTTCAGAGGCAGACAGCCAGCTTCCTGAAGGAGCTGGACTCTCCAGTTGGCCTGAGCCATCCCCTGAGTCTAGGACTTTGCTGCCTTTGAAAGAAACATGATAGAGAAGGTCAGTAAATACAAGCAGTGAGTGCTTTCTTCAGAGTCGCACTGATCATCCCTTAGGATAATGTGAGGGCTGAATACAAGTAAAAGCAGGAAAGAGGCTGGGTGTGTTTGTTCATCCACAGGAAAGTCTTCATGAAGGTGCCTACAGGGGGCCCTTACCACCTACAAGTACCTATCCACAGAACGAGTGGATAGGTAACAGTTTTCAGGCCTGATGAGTGACTCTGGATTTGATTTTATTCTGTGGCTAACTTCTAACTTGCTGTCCCCTATTACAGAACCTTTTTCCTTACAGGGCTAATGAGAATATCACAAAGACTTTCAGGAGGAGTCACGGCGCTGTCTCTTGCCAATGATTTCCTATTGGCTCTGCTGTTCTGACTTCTTGCCTTCAAAGTTTGTAATGCTTCCCAGCCAGACAGAGCAGGACACTGTCTCCTACAGGCTCTCGTGGAGTCTGGACAGGGCCTGGGCTGTGGGCGTAAGTGAGAGAAACCCTTCCTTTACAGCAGCACCCAGGGCTGCTTTTGTGACAGAGGCATTTGCTTTCCATTACCTTGTTCATCCTTCCTTCTGCTTGGCACATGGACATCGCTAACCCTAATGGCGAGAGTCCCAGTTAGCCATTGTCTGAATGCTGCTTTTGGCGTGTTACCTGCCATGTCTTATGAAATCCTTGGCTTTCAGGACGATGTTATATCACAAAGTTCTGCAATCTCGATAGCAGTGGACAAACAGGATGAAATGACCCTGCAGAGCCCCTGCCTGAGGGTGGCAGAGCTTCTCCCCACTTTGAACTGTGGCTCTTCTCCACATTTATTTTTTGTGAGCCTGCTGACAGCATCCTCTTATTTGTGATTTTGCTCTTATATCCGAACATGATAAAACAGAACCATGTGTCAAGAAGGTTCTAATGGCACGGATTTTCCATAGCTTTTATTCACCATGGCAACCTGTGAAGTGAGCAGACAAGCTCTCTGGGGTAGAAGGGTACAGGGTCCCAAGACACAGCTGTGGCCCTGTGATCTAAGCAGGCCTCTCCTCCTGCAGGGCTGGATCTCTTTCTTCTAAGAATTCACTTCCCACCACTTGCCTTGTCTCATCTTGGAATGTGTTGTGAGGACCAGGGAGGACAAGCGGAGAGCCGTGCGAACACATCACTGTGATTTTGGCTTCCGATTCTCTTCCTTGGGCCCTGGAGGGCTGTTTCATGTTTTCTTTCCAGAAGGGCTGCACAGCAGGGTGGCCAGTCTGATATCTTTCCACCTTTAACTAGCGGCACCTCCTGCTGACCCTCCTCTGCTTTCCCATGCATGTGGATGATTTGTGTTTTCACAGCAAAACAGTCTGTGCTGACCGTCACCGCCACACTTGTTGCACAGAGCTTGCCTGTTGTGTTTTTCTCTCCAGTGCACAAGGACTGGGAACCAAAGGCAAACATCACCACCAATTAACACATGCTCACATCTCTGGCGAGTGATTTTCCCTGGCTTTCCCAGAGCTCAGAGGGAGCACCTTGACGCCCTTGTGTTTGCCTAAGTCCTCTGCAAACACTGTGCTACACGATGCACAGTGTGAAAGGGAGAGCAAGGTGCTGCTATGGAGGGGACGGGATGTTCTAAAAAGTACAAACACTGCCCCAGAATCTCCAGAAACCACCCTGAAAAATCTCTTTACCCCAAAGATGTGTCATCTAGAGGCTGTCCTTGACCCAGAGCAACCCATGCCATCCTCCCTCCTGACAACTGAGAGGCAGGTTGGGGGACCAGCTCCAGCCACGCTGTGAGCACTGAGGGCCTTGCACGGTGGGACTCCATTCCTGAACAAAACCTAGACTCTGCACCCTGCTTATGACAGCCCCCCTCATGTGCTCCAGGCAAGCACAGCGAATAATTCTCACCTGTCACTCACACAAAGTACTTTTAAGAAACGCATTAAAGAAAAAGAAAACACAAAACCTTAGTGCTCCATTCTAGCTCTTTCCCAAAGCGCCCTGTCTCGGAGAAAGCTGCGGCTGGACTGGAGCCTTTCACACTAAATCCACGGGGAGAGTGTGCTGCTGCTGCTGCCTGGGGCATCCACAGAGCGACTGTGGGTTCTCACTGCATATTCTGTGTTCAAACCCTTGGCGAGGTTGTCAGCTGGTTTTCATGTTTGCAGTTCTCCCGGAACAGTAAAGCAAGAATGTTTGTCATCCATAAAGTACAGCTGCAAGAAGTGCGTGGGATGATGCCTGGATGACCCCCAGGGGAAGGGAAGGAGGAAACATTCTCCCTTTCCTGGCGGAGGGGGAAGGTGGTCCACAGAGGAGGAGTTTGGCTGGTGCGGTCCTCAGGGGAGCCAGCTCCCTGCACCCTACTGGGCTGCACCTGGATCAATGACCAGGGACACCTCGGGTGAGGTGACAGGTCCCAGCCACACCCACGTGGCCGAGCTCTGCTTTCGGCTCCCTTCGGCAGCTGGACCTAGCCTGAGGCAATTTCATCTCTGTTTCCAAGTTGGCCACCGAGCTGGCAAAGGCCAGTCGCCTTTAACCCTCTAGCAGACCCCTTTGACAGCAAGGCTTTGATTCATGGAGGCTTTGGGGCCCTTTCAACAGGCAGCTGTCAGAGGCGCGGGAACACGGATCACCATGAAAGCAACACTCTGAACGTTTGATCCTCTTATCCTCAACCTTCCCCCTCTGAGATGCCTAGTAGACAATGTGCAAGTTACAGGATGCTGCAGACAAAGAAGTATTTATGCACACTAAGCCTAGCAGGGTAGGTGCTTCCTCTGAGAAAAATCCCAAAAGTTTAAAAATCATCCTACTCATTTTGAAACTTTTCTTTTGCAATGCTGAGGATTGAACACAGGATCTTTGCACTTGGCCACATCCTCAGCCCTTGAGTGTTTTTTTGTTTTGTTTTTTTTTTAATTTTCAGACAGGGTCTCTAAGTTACCAAATTTCCCAAGCTAAGTTCAAACTTGAGATCCTCGTGCTTCAGCCTCCCAGAGTGCTAGAATTATAGGAGAGTGCCATTTGGCCTGACTTAAAGTTTTTTTATACAGCTTCCAAAACCAGCAACCTAAAGCTCAAAAATTAAAGAGAGCATGTTTCCACATACCTTGTGTGTGTGTGTGTGTGTGTGTGTGAGTGTGTGTGTGTGTGTGTGTGTGTGTGTGACACAAAAATAGATCCTTGTTCATAACACCCTGGGAAGTGTGCTAAACCTTTCCCCCAAAATTACATAGATAAAGAGCTCTATCACCTTTACCCCCAAATAATATAGAAGACAAAGATCTGGAAATAGCATCAGTGCACAGCAGAGGACAATTCAGACAAGTCTCACCAGGTGAGAGAAGCAAAGTCATAATGTCGAGGAGAAAAAAAATGAAGGAAATTGCTCAGAGCCAATATGTCCCATCATAAAGGGGGGGGCGCTCCCGGGGTCCCGGGTGTGTAGGACATGCCAAGTGCGTCTGACACATGTGTAGGAAGAAGACAGCCCTGTGGGGCTTACAGAAGGTTCTGGAGATCCCTGAGCAGTGTGGGCACCTCCACCAAAGATGGACCGAGACCTGCTGGAACAGCACACTGCCCTCAGTGTTTGAGTCTGCGTTGTCACCCCGAACCTAACCCAGGGATTCTTAGGCTTGGAACTGCTGACATTTGGGACCCTATCAATCAGGATCTGTCCTAGTTTGTTCAGGCTGCCAGGACTACTGCCATAGCAGAGGGGGTTAAACAAGGAGCAATGACTTCTCAGTCCTGCAGACTGGGAAATCAGGGTCAAGGTGCCCGCAGACTCAGAGTCCACTGAGGGCAAGTTCGTGGTTTGCTGATGACAAGTTTCTCTTCTCAGTGTAACACTCCATGGCAGAAAGCAGGAGACAGTGGGCAAGTGCTGCATCTCTCCTTATAAGGCACTGGGTGCCCTGACTCCCTGACCTCATTCCCTCCCAGAAACCCATTTTCAAATCCCATCACATCAGAAATTGGGATTTCAACAGGGTTATTTTGAGCGGTGTTAATGTTGAAATCTACAGCATCCTCCAAAAGTCTCATGCACTGAGAGGTGGGGTTTGTGGGAGGTGACTACACCATGGGAATGCTGTGCTCATCCTTCCCTTGATGAGTGTGTAGCTGGGGGTACTATTGAAAGGTGGGGCTGGTCCAAGGGAGGTCCTTAGGGTGTGACCTGGACAGGTGTACCCCCCCCCCTTCTTTGTGCTCCCTGCTTCCTGGCTGCCAAACAATGAGCACTTTTCTCCACCAAGCCCTTGCACCATGGGAAGCAGCTGACCATGGACTGAACACACTGACACTGTGAAAAAAACAAACCTCTCCTCTTGGAAACTGTGCATGTCAGGTATTTTGTCACAGAAACAGGAAAGTGAGTAATGCAAGGAGACTCAAACCTTCCATCCATAGGGACGTCCTCCAAAATAGAGCACCAAGGTCCTACATTTACAGATGCATATGCCACTAGTGACCATTATGGGAATCTTTGAGTTTAGCTCTGATGTTTTGGGCTGATGGAGTGAGACCCACCCACATTAGAGTGTAATCTACTTAAAGTGGCTTAGAAGTTGATACTAGTTACATTTATAAAACACCTTCATGGCAACATCCAGGTAAGTATTGGATTCCATGTGTGTTTCCAAAGCCTCAGCAAGTTGACACCCATGGCTGATCCTCCAGGATGCTCCTAGGAAGTCTTTGTTGAGGAGCCTGAGCTGTCCCTGTAGGATAGTGAATAGCGGTCCTGGCATTTTCCTGACCTGGCCCAGGTAGCTCCTCCTCTAGTGTGACAAACACAGATAGAACTCTTCTTCTTCACTGTCCCCAAACACTGCCTCACAGTGTCTGTGTGTAGCACTGTGGGGTCTTTCCAGCTGAGAAACACTTTCCTAGGCCATGAGGTAGAAGCTTTGGGTTTCCTCTGTCACCCCACAAACAGTGCTGTCTTACCCCCATGGTAAAGCTTCTAGTTCAAAACCTGATATTTTCATTCAAAGGCTGTCTTAACACATTGAAGATTAGGGAGCCTAAATTGTATTCTCACAAACTTCCAGGGAGCAGAACCTCTAAACTTTGCATGGATCCCATCTTATTGCAAGTATCAAATGACTTCTACCTCCATACTGCCTTGATCTCCTTTACTAGAGGGACTGCACTGTGGCTTTTCTCCTGAGACTTGGAATGTAAAATAAAGCGGTAACAATAACATGGCCCCAGGTGAAACTTGTCCTAGAAGTCTCCATTAAGCTGTCCACGCTGGGTGTGCACTTGAGAGAGGGTCTCTACCCAAACCTCTGGAAAAGCTGATTATTATAATTTTGTTTGATAGTTCATTGAACTGAGTATTTTTATTTACTGAATGTATAAAAATAAAGAAGGAAACATCCGTTCCCTTTTTTTTTTTTTTTTCCGGGACCGGGGATCGAACTCAGGGCCTTAGTGCTTAGCGGCAAGCACTTAGCCCACTGAGCTGTACCTCCAGCCCTGAATGTATAAAAATAACTTTGAGCTCAATATAGATGATGGCAATTTGACTAACATTCACTTATCCTAAATTATAGATTTTTTCTTTTTTCAGTGCATTGGTATTAAGAGATTTTTATATGTACCCTCCCAATATAAAAAAAAAAAAAAAAACTATGTCCTGTGCTCTTCCAACCATCTGGTGTGCAGTGACACATGGATGGCAAACTGCTATTTTAAGCACTGAATGCATTATCTATAGCTAAGCATGATTATCTCCTGCATTGTTAATTTCCTGCTGTGCTTGTATAATTCCGGTATTTTCTTGGTTACACAACTGTGTAGTGTCTCACAAGCAGCCCGTGTATACTGAACAAAAAAGAGCAAAGAATTCTTTAATGATATATTAACTGTAAAATCTGGTGCCGGGGTTGGAAAATGAAGACTCCAAAAGGCTAATAAAGCACTGCTCACAACTAGAACATACCTATTGATGTAGTTGCTTCAAGCAAGGCAGAGACAAACATCCCATTTGGCATTTTGGCCCATTAAGAATCACGGTAGGACATGGGAATTTCTTGTTGGCATTCCCCTTGGCCCATTAAAAAAGGACCAGAGCTTTTGTAACTGCATCTTCTGTCTGTTTTACAGTGTGGTCAGCCGAGAACCAGATGTGGAATGTGCACTAGGCGCAGTGCAGCCCACTGGATGGTCCAATAACGTGATCGCTTTGCACGTCAGCTCTCGGGAGCTTGCCCTGCATACACCCAGGCAGCAGCAATGTTCTGGCTGTGGGTCTGAAGTAAGACTTCTTCCTGTTCTCCAAACCTACCTGGACATGAGTGTGAGGCCCCTCCCACCACAGCTGTGTGAGGCCCCTCCCACCACAGCTGAGTGGTGACAACTTCTATCCTTCCACATGTTTAAAGAGAAAT
Organism: Dinomys branickii; assembly: GCA_004027595.1. Lineage (NCBI taxonomy): Eukaryota > Metazoa > Chordata > Mammalia > Rodentia > Dinomyidae > Dinomys > Dinomys branickii. Next base: position 85,538 of record PVLD010003200.1, read on the forward strand.
GGATCTAACTAGTGAGAGAACAGGCAGCCAAAACGTTGAAGGATTCTTTTTTCATCATTCCTCTTAATCCTCTCTGTGTGACTCTTTCCATCCTGCCTTAAGACAAAATGAAAGTGAATTATGTGCCTTAGTGCTGCAGGTCCAGCACAAATGCAGGCTGTCCCCGGTTAGAAGTTAATCCCACACCATCAACAATGGGGAAGTCACAGGTTGATAATTCTGCTCACCGTGAGTCTTGAGTGTGCACAGCACTGTTTGCATTCTAACTGGGTTTTCACTAGACTTTCAGTTAAGTTTTAAAGCAAGCATTTAATCTAATGCTCTCTCCCAAGAAAACGCAGTCTTTGGTTCACTCTTTATGAAGGTCAGCACACTGCCTGCTAAGGAAGAAAGCTCATCAGAGCTGGTGAAAGTGAACAGCCAGCATGTGTTGCTCTGGATAGTTACTCTCAACTTTCTCCAACAGAAACCTTACAAGGTAAACATAATTATTCTCATGTGCCAATATGGATATTGATGCTTCTTTATGATTGTACCATTAGTAAGAGGAGAAACTTTAAAATTTATCCGATTATTAAAACCATGATCTTGCCACTTTTTAAGTATGACATACAATTTAGGAACATTTTGAATGATAATCTCTTGACAATTTCACTTCAGCATCACAGTGTGATCCTAAATCTGGGTCAGAGGGAATCCAAAGCCACCACATGTGATGTCGATTGCAGCAGTAAAGGTCAAACATAAAATATCTGAAAGTGAAGAGACACAATGGCTGCTTGGATAGAGACCTACTGACCAGAACCTCTGATGGCCAAGGGAAGATTTTCTGTAATGAAGCTGAGAAGTTGAGATCTTTCTCTATCAACACGCCAACATCTACTAAATTTTTAAGCAAATATATGAGCTCTTTCATAGTGTTGTGACATTCACTTGGCCACAGACTCATTGAGAGGAGTCAATAAATCCCAAGCCTTAGACATTAAAATGTCCACCCAACCCATTCAGCTGCACTCCCTGTTCCTCACTCCTTCAAACATACATACCAAACCACCATTCCCAATCTTGGCTCTTGTTAGAACCTCAGTCACAATGCAAGAATAAGAACCACTGTGTGACAGTGGTGTGTGCTTGTAGTCAGGGTAAAAGGGAGGCTGAGGGAGGAGGATTGTGAGTTTGAAAACAACCTGCACAACTTAGTAAGATTTTATTTCACAAAGGAAAGAAAGAAAGAGAGAAAGAGAGAAAGAGAGAAAGAGAGAAAGAAAGAAAGAAAGAGAGAGAGAGAGAGAAAGAAAGAAAGAGAGAGAAAGAAAGAGAGAAAGAAAGAAATGAATTAGAAAGATAGCTCAGTGTGAGGCCTTGGGCTCAATCCCAAAGAACATCCAAAAATAAATTCAATAAAAGAATCACTGTAGCTCAGGAAATGTCTCTGCTTCATTTGACATTTCTACTACCAACAACATTCCTATATTCTGTAAATATTTACAAAAATAAATGCACTAGCAACAGATGAATGTATGAATAAATGTCATGAAGTATCAAGAATGCTTCCTACTCTAATTTTTAATAAAAGTTTATAAGACTCAGTAGTCTGAAACAAAAAAGAAAAAAAATCAGTAGTCTGAAACTACTGTGCAAGTCCTGGGACTTCTGTCTGGCTACAAGGGAGCCAACACGTATTACAAACACTACAGGAATAAAAGGACCTGTGGACATGCATGGAAAGGACTATTCCTGCTGCATGGGCTGTCCTGAGAGAGCTACACCACAGACCTACACTCACCTTGTGAATGAATAATTGGCTTCAGTAGAAAGGAAAGATAAGAGATGCCTTGAGGTCCTGCCAGGGTTCCCATCACTGTCCAACCACCTCCTACCCACCATGCATCCATAATTGACCTGGGAGATGGGAAAGGGGAGAGGTTCTAATTATGGACAAGCTAATGATGCCTAAAATAATTACTCTGGAGCCTTTACATTGTGTGCTTTCCATTTCATGGTTGTAGAAAAGAGAATGTGACATTTACCATGCTCAGTTCCAAATTCCTTCAAGATGATAGAAATATAATAGAACTTGGCATGAAAGAATTCCGTTCAGCATTTCCATGGGCCATGCTCTTGCTAGATTCTTGGCCTTTCACTGCCCAGCCCTGGATTTCTTCTTTGAAGACATGTCAACCATCTTATTGCATTTATGATTCTATTTCCTCCCAATACTTTAACTTCCAGAATATTACTGAGTCAATTCTATGTAACATTTTCCACTAGTTTGTATTTCCTGTGTGTCTTCTCAGCATCCAGACAAGGTGCACACTCTAAGCCCACACCCCTTAGACATACTCCTCAAGTTAGAGTTCTTTCCTAAAGTGTTACATGATAATATAGTCATTAATTTTGAAACCGCCTTTATTTTTCTCACTTCCTCTTTTTTAATTGCTCTGACTCTAAGCTCAAATTACCCAAGATGCCACATAAGTATACATTTTAAGCATAAGATTCCTTTATTGTGTGGGGCTCCCTACTGAAAGATGAACTTTCCCTTTGGTTCTGTACTCCCACTCAAAACTGTGCAAGAAGTGGAATTAAACAGCAGCAGGAGGTAGTCAAGTCATCGGAAACTTCCTGAGGAAGAGAAATCAGCCCCTCAGCTGCCAAGAGTGAAGCATCTCTTCCATGGAGAACACTAAAGTTGGAAAATACCCCAAAATATCTGCAAGGATTTAGGTGTACCACAGTAGAGCAGCAAAAAAGTGTTGGGAAGTCACCTTCCTTGCAAGTCTTTCCAGGGCAGAATCCTGTGCCATAACACATTCTCTGGACACATGTTTACAACGCCTTCAGCTAACTCAGGTGTCCAACACATCTCACATTCAAATAATCAGTTTGACCAGAAATTTTGTGAAATGTAAATAACCTCACATTTGGTTAAATTCAATGTTTCTGCCATCACAAATTCTATGAAACAGTCATTTCAAAGAAACATTAGAAGTTAACTTTTTATTTCTTTACTGATTCTTTAGAACCTACCAGGGCTTTACCAGTAAACCAACTGCGTTTGCTTCCAGTGCATCCTGACAGCTGGCAATTGTACAGGTGACACTCTGACTCAGAAAACAAAGTATATAAAGCTTCCTGTAAATACTTTTAAACTAGATTCTTTTTCTTTCTTTAAAGCCCTGTGTTCCAAAATATTCATTGTGGAAGTCAGCAGGCTGCTCTGCCAGTACTGAACAGCGTAATGTGAGAAGCGCTGAACACAAGCTTTGAAAACTTTCAGGCTGGAAGTGGATTTGACGCCTGTTGACTCCAACAAAGGCCACTGCCTGAGTGGCAAGAGCCACAGGAAGTTAGGTAGTGACAGTGACCAGAAGTGCATCAGGGACCGATAGGGGCCTCCTAGGGGAGAAGCTCAAACACTCAAAACATAGAAAGGAAACGAAGTGAAATGTAGTGATAATTCACAATGCAGCAGAATAAGTAAGCGTGGGTGGCACGCATTTGAATTTATAGAGAGATCCTCAGCAACTGTGTAGCCAACTTCCTGTTCACTTGTAGACTAACCAGAAAGATAGAGATGCAAGCATAATGTCCTCCTGGTGCCACAGCCAGGAAGAGAGCGATTGTTTTCAGAGTCAACCTAGAGCTCAAGGAGCTTCCAGTGACACACAGCTGTCCTCAGAGGTGGGGAGGGTCTCCTTGGGAGGAAAAGAGGATCCATGGCTTGTTCAAAAATAAGAAGTAGAGTATGAATTGAGCGTATATACTTCCATTTTGCAAACTCCAATGCCCCCTGTCATTCACCCAGATAGCATAAAAAAGGACCGAAATCTGTCTTTCTCTCTTCTTTACTGCTTTCTTGAAATGGAACAAAGTATTTGTCTTTATAAATACTGAATTTCCACTATGAACTGGAGCCCTGCTCCTGAATACTGCTAGTCGTAAAAAAAATATGGTCTTAAATCTTTAGATATGAGTTAGACTGAAACAAAAATTCACTTATTTTTAATGCTTGAAAAAAATCCAGCTAAATTGTTATTGCCTTAGTCACTCTAAAGTGCCAGAGAGCACACCTTCAAAACTGTGGATTCTACTGTCATCCAGGATTCTCAAATAAGCAAATTAGAGAACTTGAGAGACACTTCTTATTTTAGCCATGCTCACTTGAGATCACAAGATTGAATCCTTACACAAAAATATGTTTGGGTGATTGTGATTCCTTAAACCATAATTTCAAATATTTTCCTCATGGTGGTCTTTGGCATTTAGGAGCTACTAAATGCCAAACCGTCCAGGAAGCGACCTAAAGTGAAGAGGCACTATCCACGCCTACCACAGAGAGGCCAGCAAGGAGTTGGAGCAGTGATCTGAGATGTCCCCTACAGGCTTCTTCCTTACTATTATTTTTGTGATTTAGGCACGTTAAAGTAAAATGCACAGACAACAAAACTTCCTTTTTTTGGGGTAGACAGTTGTAAGCATTTCAGAAAGTATAGCAGTATAACTACCATAACAATTAAGATACACAGTATTTCCATCAGCTCCAAGCTCCCTCCATTCCCAGCCTCAGCAACTGGCAAGCACAGACATATCTTCTAGTCTCATGGTCTTGCCTTCTCCAGAGCCTCATATGTAAGCCAAATCTTACTAATTTTGGAGATTTAAGAAGACAGACAGTATCAGAAAAATAGGAGCCTTTGATAGTACTCTGGAAGCCAAAACTTTCAAAGAAGGACATTGCCCAAAGGAAATAAAAATGAGTGGCCAGAGAGGTAGAAGGTGTACTGGAAGACTTGGTTGTGTTTGAGGAAAGAAAGGAAAGGAAACTGTGATGGAGACAGACTGTGAAAGACAGATAAAAAGAGTTTGGAAGAATTACAGTGAGATACAGAGAGAAAGAAATGGAGAAGGGAAGGAATTAGAGAGAGAAGATGAAAGAAGGAGAAGAGAAAAAGAAAAGAAATGAGGGCAGGCAAACGGGGAGAGGGAAGGAGGGAGGCAGAAAGGCAGGGAGGAAAGAAGGCGGGGAGGGAGGGTGTGAGGGAGTAAAGAAGGAAAGAACGAGTAAAGAGGGGAGAAGGGAAGAGAAGAAAGGAGAGGAGGGAAGAAGGAAATGTTGCACTATAGTTGGAGCACAGAAACAAATGTGCAACATTTTAAAAACAACTGCAATGTGAGCAAGTAGGGCTGCCCAATGTAGGCTAATCTATCAAGGTTAGGTTTCCTCTCTTTTCTCTGGTGACCCATCAGATTTTCCATATGCCTCGGATGGTTCTCAGGAAAGTTCAGCTGAACTGAATTCTGACTACTTTTCACATTTATGCAGTGACTCTTGAGCCCTGGGACAGGAGAGGCTGTCATGCAAATCCTTGTGTCTCCACATTCTATTACCATCACCTGGATAGTAAGGTGTTTTTGTTCCTTTTATTATTATACATTTGCAATACATAATAACTACAATCATCTTGGAGAACTGGTACAAATTCACAGTCATATCCCATCCCGTGCCTCATAAAGGGTGGAGGCTTACAAATATTTTTCAAGTGCTTTTTAATGAATGAGTTGATTAAAGGTGCAGTTAGAAACTCTACTTTAAAAACCAAATCTCTGTCAGAGTCTCAAAAACAAAATAAATTTCATGGTAAATGTATTGAAAAGGCTGCTTTGATCCTGTACCTCGTATTATTTTTCCCATCTTGGTCATTTTCTGGCTCATGTAAATAATTATATTACCCCCAAATTACTTTGCAGTGAAAAGAGATCAACTGTAGACCCAGACAGATAAATGTACCTCTGCAGAAAGTGAGTCATTATGGTTTGTGGACTATGAAATTACAGAACAGCGCCGGGCATATGCCACAGAGCCTTGCAACAGGCCTTGAATGGGGCCTCATTAATTCCTAAAACTCAGCAAATGGATTCTACCAGAGATGACCATTTGTTCTGATGTTCTCCAATTGCTTTACATTATTGCCACATTCATAAAAATAACGCCACCAAACTGACATCAATGGACCACGCACTGGAAGCAGCTTTCAGGCACTACACGTGGGCCACCTAGCTGAGAGCAGCCGCTCGGGCTATGGTCAGTGAGTGCCGTGACCCAAGACAAATGTACATGCAGCCTGAAGAGAATGACGCATCCTCAACTTGTAGATCCTGACCACAAGGATGCCCACGCGCTTTTGCTGCTTTTCTTCTTAGAGCACAACGCCGTGTAAACAACCTGCCAGGAAATGCCGTGGAGACAGAGAGAACATCGTGGCTTGAAAACTTCTATAAGTTATTTGTCATTGCTGGGGAAACAGCTGAGTAATGGATCTAACTCATTCTGCCTCAGCCCAGAGGAACATTCTGGAAATCTGAAAGAAAATAAGAAGAAAAGTTTTACATCTGATAATTTTGTCTTCAAAAATCAATTTACTGAAAATATGCTTCTAGGCAAAATTGTCTCTGAGAATTATTTTTAGGCCTTACGGGTGTTTGTGTGCGCCTGTGTGCTTGCATGTGTGTGTGACTGAAAAGGAAGGCAGAGACAGAGGGAGAGGCTGAGAGATGCAGAGACGCACATGAAGGTGACCTGACTCATCCTGGTCCTGTGCCTGGTGCAAGTCCTACCAAAGTCTGCGAAATAGACAGCTAAGACATGAGTCCTCAGGTCCTCGACTTCTTGGGCCAGAACAAGCTTTATGAGGAATATCAAATTTCCCTTAAAGAGAATGAAAGATCACATGAGGGGACAATTTATCCTGAGGATCTCAACATTGTGTATCAACAAATATGCCCAGCAACCAGAGAATGAAGGGAAGTGATGTCAGCCCCACCTTCACCCTGCCACTGACTGAAGAGAGAAAACAGAGTGCCTGGGAGGGGGACAGCGCCAAGGGTTTGGAGCAAGGATGATGCACAACCAGAAATAAAGAGGACAATCGTCCATAGCACAACTGAGAGAGCAAGAAATGACTACTGAGCAGATAGTTTAGGAATGACATAAGACAAACTCAGCATTCCCAAGCACACTGCAGCCGCTGCTGATACAGGGTGGTAGAGAAGCCTTTGTCTCCAGGGGATGACAGTTGCATAATCAAGAACATTTCTCACAATTCCGTGAGGAGCTGACGAGTTTTCCCTATTATACCCACTAAGGCTGTCCAATCCTGAAACATCAAATTAACTTTAATGCTCAGGATTTTGCTGGGTTAAATAGTGTCCCACGAAAATGCACATTGACCCAGAATCACTGAATATGACCGTATTTGGAAATAGCTTAGGTGTCCATGTGGCTTAGAGTGGATTTTGACCCACTCATGGGTGTCTTATAAGAAGAAAGAGTTGCTGCAAAGACCCAGAAAGAGTGAAGGTGATGTGAAGACAGAAACAGAGAATGGCATGCGATGAAAGTGATGAATCTGCAAGCCCCAGGACACCAAAACCTTGGCATCCACCAGAAGTAAGGATGAAGGAAGAAAGGTTCTCCCTCAGAAGCTCTTTGTGTCCTTCTTCACCCCATGATTCAAACATCCGAACTCTAGAGCTGTGAGACAACAAACTTCTATTGCATTGAGTCAAACAGCTTGAGGAACTTTGTTATAGAAGCGATAGGAAAGTCTGATACAAGAGCTGTCTGAAAATCATGCTGTCAATGTGTCTTCCGGATGCACTATTACATATAACCAATTAGCACCAAGCACATGCCAGGGAAATACATGTTATCTGTTAGAGAAAAAGAAAATATCTCATAAAAAAGGCAGTAGATATTTTAGCAGAAGGAGCTAGAGGCCTCCTGAGTATGTAGGCTGTAGCAGGGGCTTGGGTAGAACATTAATCAAAGCAATGAACCCCCAGGGTCTGTGTCTCCTCATTGCTAAAATAAGGTCAGCAAAAATCCTCCTGTTTATTTCACATAGGGATTTTTTCCACAAAGATACTCTAAAGGTCAAGTGAGAAAATGTTTTTGAGAAACTGGTCAGTAAACTGTAAAGTTCTCCATGAGAGTAATTGCTTTTATTAATAAGTTTGAGGCTGGTTTTCATCCCTAGCAGCACTGAAACTTTCAAGAGAAAAATTCAGAGATGCCTAGAAATGATAACCTTTCAAATCTTTGGTAATATAGTGCTTAAAAACATTCTATGAGAAGCACAAGAATAAATGAATGTTAGCAAAAGACAGAAAAATGCTGACAATGAAAAGTCAACTGACCCTATGAGCAAGCAACAGTTTATTTTTTAGATAAAAATCTACATGATAAAATAAAGGCGTGATGCTGCATAACAGTGATGGGAACCTCTTAGAGATGAGCACCCAGACTGCAACCCAAACCTGACTTACTTATCACAAAGCACCAACACTGCAACTAAACCAGAATACTGAGGTTTCATTTAGGAATGAAACTCATACATTAATATCTTTTATCTTAAAAGAAAAACAAATAACGTGTGCCATAGGTTGACCACCAGATATATAATTACAGATATGAAATGATGTGTTAGAATTGTACATAAACAATGAAAATTACATAAACATATACACATAAATATACATAAATGCTCCTACACATTTACTGCAGAGATATTATTTAAACTAATATATATATATATATGTTTGCTTGAGGCCTTGTCTAAAAACTAGTAATACTACCCATCTCAAGAGTCTTTGTAAATAAAGTATATATTATGTCATTTTGTGTCTAGGTTAAATGTTTTACAAATTATTTTTCCTATTAACAGTTCTTATCTACATTATTTCATACAAATTTGTGCCCTTCAAATATTTTCACTATGTTTGTAAATATTGTAAATACGGCTGAGAATGACAATTCAGTACTGCAGGGAATCCACACCTCCCCACCCCAAAAATGAAAAAGATGCTTCCAAAAGATGAGTTTATTCATATCTTGCCTGTATTAAAACCTACCATGTTAATAAATTTCCTATTTCTTCAAAAATTATAATTGCTAGATTGGCAATGGAAGCAAGAATCCAAGACCTCCCAAGAGGAAATTGAATTCAGTTAGTACTTATTGGAAAATACCATGGAATTTTTAAAAATTGGCTCATAAAATTGAGAGGGAAAATGTTACATACAGGGTGTGTGAGTACAGACGCACTGCTGTTAAAGGGGCATGGGGGAGACAGCACCATTTTCGTCTCTTCCACCCCCAGGCCAGAACCTCCTGTCTGCTCTCTGCCCCTGATGGCATGGGTTGCAGGCTGGTGGCCGCTTCCCCTGTATTTGGCCCCGTGCTCCATTCCTGTTAGGGTTGAATTATGTCCCTGAAAATTAAATGTCGATGTGCTAATCTCCTGGACCTGTTTGTGAGACCTCTCACAAGTAGGGAGACCACGGACGTCCTCAAGTGAAAATGAGGCCATCTGGGGGCCTGACCTAATGTCGCTGTGTCTTTATAAGCCCAGAGAAGAGACACGGGAGGAGATGCATGGTGAAGACAGTGATGGAATACAGAAGCAGAGATTGGGTTAAGGAAGCCACAGCCCAAGCAACACGGGAGCTACCAGAAGACAGGAACAGCATGAGGGGTCCTCCCGGACACTGGTTTTGGAGAGACCATGGCCCTGCCTGCACCAGAGATCAGACTTCGGGCCTTGAGAACCACGAAAGAACAGGAGTAGTTAACAACAATGATGAACATTTACATTGAGAAGTTATTGCAGTAAAGGACACACTGGCATGAGTGCCCCTCAGAGTCCTGCCCCTCACTTTGAAGACACTTATTTCACAACACTTGTCACTTTCGCAAGCAATTCTGGAAGTCCTCTGTCACAAGTGTCCTTGGGAAATACAGTCAAAAATATGGTGAACACTGCCGCCATCTTCTAAAACCATGACAGTATGTCCTCAGATACCTCACTCACCAGGTCTGGCCCCATGCAGTTTCTGGCCATGAAAGGTCAGTGCGTTGGACTGACTCAGGACATCAAAGCAACTGCAGCAGTGCAACTAAAGACAACCACAAATGAGGTCTTCCAGAACTGCTTCAGAACATACCGAAAATGACAAGAAGCATGTGCTCAAAGCAAGGGTGCTTGTTTTAAAGGTAGTTTCATGGCAAGGTGTCTTTTACTGTAATAATTTTTTTTTACTTAAACATACACTTGTAAATTTCTGTGATCTTAAGCCATGCAGTTTGTAGCCCTTTGTTCTGGCATGATCCTGTCTAGCCTCAGAGCAGACTGGTGCTAGGTAATCACTCGTTATGCAAACAACTAATGATGGGTGCTCCCAGGCTGACCTCATCCACCTCCTGTCCATCCTTTATACTGAAATAAAATGAACTTTCCTGTTATGCAGGTTCAGCTCCACTCTCTTGCTCAAACCCCTGCAAGTTGTCTCCCACACATAGAATATGGACAACGTTCTTAGCAAGGGGCCATCAGACCTTCCAGCCCTGGCTCTCACTACAGTACCCCCGTCTTCTGATTCGGTGGTCTGTGCTCTCAGACCCCCCCGCTCCTCCAAAACCTTGGCCTCCCACACCTCTGCCCAACACAGTCACCCTGAACTGTCTTTGTCCCTTCCACAAAGGTCAAATGCTGTTCCCACACCACGTTCTGAGGGATGGTTTTGCAGTCAATTCTCTTGGGCAGGAAGTTGCACTTCCCTGCTTCAAAAAACCATACGTATATGCGTTTGTCCCCTGATTATAACAGCTCTCCTGTTCACCTACTAGTCTGTAATACTGTGAATTGCAATCGTGTTGTGTCTCCTGAACTGGATCCCCAGGTCCTTAGTGCTTCTCCCTTGAACACCTTCGGTTAACTCATACAGGGATGGGCATGTTGCGCAATACAGCTTGGGCTGACTTGAGGGAGAAAGGTACTTGGTTGTTTCAACAGGGGTCAGTGGTCACAGGCTAATAAAACTGTCTCACCCCTCTGAACCAAGAGGTATGGTATTTACATATTCAGTACAAACGTTTATAAAGTAATAGATCACACAACAGGCACAGAAAAAGTCATATAATTGTTTTGGAGGTAAGGAAATCACCACGCGTTTGGCGGCTCCGTTGTGAATGTTTGTGTGGGCAGAGAAGGAGGAGAAGGGAAGCACTGGGGTTCCAGTTACGGAGGAGCTCATTAGGCTTTGTCCCTCTTCTCTCTACTAACTGCGCCTCCAGCCTGTGTGTGCTTCCGTCCCCGCTTCCATGCTCTACTCACCACCTGCACTTGCTATCCCCAAAGTTTTATTTTTAATTTTATGGAAAAAATACAACGAAGTTTTAAAACAAAATAATAGGAAAATAACAATAGTTAAGACATTGTGTATTGTTATCTTCAAAGTAGCTACTCAGAGTATAACATATGGGCAAAAAGAATTCTCCGAACAGTATTAACACAAACCTTTCTTTTCAATGAACTAAGAGAAAGTAGTACTATAACTAGCTTATGTATATATTTACTTTTCCCTTCCTTCCTTTTCCCTTTCCCCCACCCTAGTTCCTCTTTCCTTTTGTACAAATTCTTCCCATTTTATGGTATCTATTATACATTTTGGTCCTTATTTACTCTTTCAGGGAGCCAGTACAATGTTTACATGTCTGAGTCTGATTTATTTCACTTAAGGAGGTAACAGTGAAAATGCCTGTGCATACACATTTGTGTATATGCATATGTTTACAAATATCTACCACTATCCACCTAAACACATCACCCTTTCTTTTGGAGCAAATTGCAAATACTCTCATCTAAAAACAGGAAGTGGAATCTTGCCTGTAACCCGGCCTTTCACATAAACTGTGGAGTTCTTTGGCTATTGTCACGCCGCGGTGCACAGTGGGTGCCACTGAGATTCCTGTGTGCAGCTGGCGGTGACTGTGGGCAAGCCGGGTCCCACCAGCCATGGTGCCTAGCTGACAGACTGGACTTCATGCAGGTCCTTCTCGAAGTTCCTTGAGCTGCTTTCTCTATGAACGTGTCTTGGCTTGGCATATCTAAGTGTTTTGTTTCAAATGTTCCAAGCAGAAGGCTTTAATGAGAGAATTATTTTACTATTTGCATAGAAAAGGTAAAAAGTAAAAATAACTGAGGCGTGACCCAGGTATGGCTGCAGGTGAGGAAAAGGGGAGCTCGCAAATGTGCTTCCACAAAATAAAATCCTGAGCTTAGAACTTTGTTACGATCGCATTCAGCGGACACTGAATAACAACTCTGGCAAAAAGTAAAAGTGATTTAAAAAAAAAAAACAGCCAATTTAAGGTAGCCCCAGAAATATTAAATGCTAAAAGAAACAAGAACACTTTCCCCAGCTTACTCTTGTGAAACTGGTGGTTACGGATTACGGTAACTAACTCAGAATGCCTTCTCACCTACCTTCTCTTTTTTCCTTTTTCTTCACTTATTTTCTAATCACCAAGAAATTTGACATGAAACTATCAGCTTTTCCTTTTAAGCCATATAAGTTTATCAGTGGGGAATTATAGCAGTCTCTATACATTTTGAATTGTGTTCTAAATACATCCACATCTCCCACTTGTGTATTTCCAAGGAAATTAAAAATTTACAAAGATTAGTGTAGTATTTGTACGAACTCTCAATAGAATTCATAAATATTCACACATAAGCCACCAATGTTGACTTTCTTACTCTGTAATTATTGTTTTACCTTTTTGAAAAACATTGCAAATCTCACCTGCATTTAAACCTTTAGCATATACCCTTGAATTGTCCCAAAATGAAATGCCCGTAAATAATATCAACAAGGAGAGTCCTCCCTCTAGGCCACGCCTTCCAGTCTAGGTCCTCCTAACAAAATTTAATTTCTTGTGGATGCCTGTTCTGTTTTCTCCAGATAACTCTCCAAGGGATACAATATTGAATTTATGTCTGTTGATCACAAGAAACAAACATGTTTCAGTTGCACAGTCTTTCAAATAATTCTCATTCCAGTTGAGTAGTTTAAAGGTCTGACAATAATATCCTAGATTCTAGAAAGTTAGACCAAGAGTTTCTGCCAGAAATCATTAAGGTTAGCAAATTGATTGTATTCCTTCTCTGATTTTATCAATAAAGTAATATTTTCATAATGATATAGGTGGCATTATAAATAGGAAGGTAATAAAATTAGGAAAACAATGATTTGAGTTAAAATAGTTTCATTGAAAACCAATAGCATGAGTCGGAGTCAATTTTCAAGGACAGTCATTGCTGAGAACCAGCCTTATGCGGTGGCAGTGGCCTCATGGAGCACCATTAATACACTGGTTTGGCTTCCACTTATATCCAGCTAGTGCACCTCTCCCAGATACATTCCAGAAATAAAGCAGAAAGACGATATAGAAAGTCAAGTCTCTCTGAGGAATCGTAAGAAAATATAAAGGGACAGACAGAATTCTAGAAACCATATCAACATTTCAAAGGAAATTATTGTCTCGAAGATTGTTTTATCAAAACATTTTTTGCAGTTTGTATCCATCTGGAAAGATTATTAACAATATTTCTGCTAAGCAATTTTAAGGGTATGGAGGACCATACTTACTTAGATGGCTCCAAGTAAGGAAAACAATATTGGCAACCTGATTACTACATAATATTTAAATAGCAATGGCACCATCCACACACACAAATAGGTACATGAATAGACTTTTACCCCAGCAAATTCCACGGGAAGTATGCCTCTCTGTATCTCCCTCCTGGGCCTGAAGGGTAGCTCAGTTAAAGTGGAACAAAACTTTAAAGATGTGCAGTCACAGTAATGAGCAGCTATGAACAAGCACTGCTAGAGTCCCACATCAGGGATTTGAGAATGACATAGGTATAACCGCAAATAAATGAGGACTTAGCCTCACAGGGTGCCATGCACTCGTAACCTAGGAAGCTGAGGCAGGAGGACTGTGGGTCCAAGCCCAGCTTGAGAAAGTTACTGATGTAGGGAAGCCTGTCTCAAAATAAAAATTAAAAAGAGCTAGGGATGTAGCTCAGTGCCAAAAAAGAAGAGTGTGCATAGAAAAGCCAGTTTCAACTTTTAAATGACTTACGCAGATATTTTGTATCTCATAAACCAAATCTCAAGAATGGTTGTTTCATAGGCTTTGCTTTGATTTCTATATTGAGACATTTTGTGCAGCATTTTTAGGGCTTATCCAAGTGTACCTTGGCTTATGATTCCTCCCATTACATGGCATATTGAGTTACTCCTTAGGAATATTTAACCTGTAGTGTATCAGGTTTCAAAAACAATGAAGTTTCTTCAGTTTTACTTGAAGGCAAGTTTCCTGCTTTCCATCTTTTCTACTTTCCCTTTGCAGTAAGGACAAGAACAAATCTACCTTAAGAAAATAAAAAACATAAGAAAAATTGATTTAAAAAATCCTTTGAAAATAAAAGTCAAGAAGAAAAAGATGGCAAGGATACAAATTACTAGAAGTTACAAGTAAATAATAAACTCTTTTGCAAACGCTTGAATTTAAAATGAACAAATTGGAATATTTTCTGAATGCACATATGGTGTCTTACCCTTTAATAAATTGGTGTTAGTATCAACAGCAAAAAATGGAAAGAACATGCATTGAAAACAAAACCAAGCTGTAGACTGCATAAAATAGGCTCAGACACACACACACACACACACACACACACAAAGTGAAGCTCAGGACTTGTTGGGCTAATGGTTATTGTTTAAACAGGAAAAACAAATGAATGTTATTTTAAGGACCTCAGAATCACACATGGAGAAGTAGTATGCGAAAAGTAGCAGAACCGAGAAAAATCATGAAATAAATATCACTCCTTCCAGGGTGCTCTTCCTTCAAGAAGTTGATTAAATGGGCTCACGGGAAGAGCACACTGAGCGTCTGCGAAGTCCAGGGCCGCCATGGTCTCTCTGGAGTCCAGGGTAGACTTCGAGCGAACGAGGAAGTTCATGAGGCTCCAAAAGCGGGGACTGACATCTGTATGGAAGTGCATCTCAGCCAGGCTCGAGGAGAGGAGAAAATGCAAGAAGATGTCCACAAAGTGCTTCTCCCATGCTAAACACTTACAGGGGTAGCGATCTAGATCCACACCTGACTAAAAATACGGAATGTATTATTGTTTGTAAATATTACTAAGAAAATTAGTAGGGGAGAGGAGATGAACTCAAATGTGCAGGTGTATATGCACAAATATACACTCACACAAGTGAAACACAGGTTCAACTTTTAAATTTCAGCAGCTTTTCCATGGTGGATCTGAAAAATAGCGTTTTTCCAAGATTAAATTTTGTTAAATTCAAAGCAAATTTCCACAATGAAAGATTTCTTGTGTTATTCTTCTGCGAACTTCATAGCATAAAAGATTTTCAACTTTTCCCTCAAGAAAAAGCACTTAAAATTAATTTATTTTCCATTATATTAATCAAAGACACACTTAACTAACAGTATAGTAAACACAGCTCATGGACAACAGATAATAAAGGTTGTTTGGTCTATTCAGCGTTATTTGCACTGAAATATTTAAAGGAGTTGTGAGCACTTAGGATTCTGAAAACTAGTGCCAGAAAGCAACTTATTTAGGATCAAAACTCCTGCAGCAAATCTTATTTTCATCTGTACCGGTCTTACGTGTTTACAGAAACCATGTGAGGCCTCTTTGGGAACTTCAGTACCTGTATCAATAACGTTAAAGCGAAGGCTTCACTACACCAATACAGTGGGATTATTGTAAGGCTCACAGATTTAAAAAGAGAGTATATGTTTACAACACACATAAACAAGACACATATCAGTATTACATATTTACATACTTTGGTTAATATTTCTGGCTTCAATATACAAATCATAAATGATTAGATTGTTCAAGAGCAAGGTGAAGGGGACCTTTGTATTTTTCTGCTACCAAATCTCTTTTTTTTTTTGCTCATCCCAATGTTCCCAAAGTACAAAAAGTGATCAAAATACATGATAAATATTTAAATATAAAAAATATGTTACAGCAAGAGACACATGGCCATTAATCTCCCTCAAAATACTCTCCTTTACTTCAAACTCATGATCAATTCTTCTTACTTTCCTTTTTTATTGCTATAAAATTTTTAAGGTATGTTTTATTACATTTATTGGTACAATATATACATATATGTGTGTGTGTGTGTGTGTGTGTGTGTGTGTGTATATATGGATCACATTTATCACAGGGGCTTTGCATCTATACACGCTGTCTTGATTCCTCTTTTTTCCTAATCCCCTCTCCTCCAACCCCTCCCCCCTCCTTATTTGTAAAGCAGTGTTTCCATATTACCCTTCTTTGATCATTTTTTCCTTTTCCTTCCTTCCTTTCCCCCTCCCTCTCCCTAGTTCCTCTTTCCTTTTGAACAATTTCTTTCTTTTTCATAATATCTATTGTACATTTTGGTCCTTACTTACTCTTTCAGTTTCTCATACCAGAGAAACAATGCAATATTGACACGTATATCTGATTTATTTCACTTACGAGTATGGTCACAAAGTACATCCGTTTACCTAGAAATGCCTCCAATTTATCCTTCTTTATGGCTTCTTTATATTCCATTGTATAAAAAGAAACGCTTTTTTTATATATTCCTTAATTCATAGACATTTGGGTTGTTTCCAAGATCTGGCTATTCCAAAATGTGCTGCTATACATGTGGGTATGCACATACCGCCGTGGTATGCTTCCTGGTGATTCTTCCAGGAAAACACCAAGAAGGAGAAGAGCTGAGTCAAATGGAACCTCTAATCCTAGTTTACTGAGGACTCTCCACACTGATTTCCGCAGTGGTTTCACCCATCTACACTCCCAATAGCAGTGGAGAAGGGTTCCTTTTGCCCATATCCCCTCCAGTATTTGTTATTAGTTGATTTCTTGTTAATGACCATTCTTTCTGGGGTGGGATGTAATTTCTGTGATGTTTTAATCTGAATCTTTCAAATAACCAGTGACAAAGAAATAAGGTGCCGTGTGGTGTGGGGAAATATGGAAGCATGCAAACAGCATTAGGGAAGGAAAAGCCGGGTGAGACTATCCAGAAGCATCATGAGCAAATTGCTAACCTGACTCTGCTCACTTTGCATTTTGGTACCAGGAAACAAAGAACTACTCAGTACCTTGCCCTTGCCAGGCAGGCACTTGTGCCACTGAGCTATATCCCTGGCTTGCTTTGCATTTTGGATCAATAAATTTGCATAATGCCAGGAAAAAATCTTCCAGCACAAAGCAATGTTGTTGGTAATTATGGTCATAGATGTAGTAGTAACAAGGGAACCAATAATATGGTAGCAAGAGAGAAAACCTTCAAAGATGTTCATATTCAGAGACATAAATACTGACATTACTTCAGCTAAAATGTTGATCTTAGTTCAGAGTTATGAATTCATATTTTGAATAAAGACTATGAATCTTCATATGAATAAAATATCAGTATTTATTGGAAGAAAATACAACTCTGAAATAGCAGAGACTCAGTCCCTAAAGATCTGAAGACACCACCTTGTGCATAAGTCTATGTGAAGTACAGGAGGATCAACATTTAGATAAAGAAATCACATCTACTTCTGGCAAGGGTGAAGGGAATCCACCCTGTCACATATTTCTTCCAGATAAGGGAATTACTACATCACTTATCTAGAAATATCTTTCAGAATTAATAATAACTATAACCTTTGACTCTGCCATCTCTCATGTGTATGCTGATCTGCACAGATGTAGGCATAAGGCATTTTTATAGTGTCAAAATGACAAAAGTCCACCACACAAGACTATATGGAAGAAAGGTGTGGGAGACATTGAAGCTCTGTTTGCTCATTTGATTCTCAAATTTTTCTCAAAAAGTTTCAGCTATATAAGCTCATTTTAATTTTTCTATTAGACAAAAATAAATAACTTTGAAAAATAATGGCCCAGAAGGTTATTGAGACAGTTTAATTTTCTTTCAAGTAGCTTAAAACAGTAGGTAAGATAAACATTTAAATAATTAACTCTATGACAAGATAGGGGGAAAACACTCAATAGGAGAGTTTCGCTCAATGTCACCAAGACACGTTAGAAATGACACGAGGAGCTGATAGGTGGTTAAAGTTAAACTGGGAAGAATTTGGGTAGAAAAAGTGGATTTTAGCACCCTGTTTCAAAAATATTCTACATGGCAGAGGCTGGGAAGACCTGGAAGAGACAAAATGAGACAAGACAGAAATCTGCTCTATTCAGTTGGCCTACTCTGAACAAAACAAGGAGGTAGGAATTCCCATCTCACCTCAACACTTGGGAATTGATTCCGTTAAAATGCTTTACTATGTCTCATTTTTTATACACAGGTAGGAGGAGGTAAAATAATCTAGAACAAGTAACAAATATATTCATTAGCATTTCTAGATAAATATTGCAGAGCTATGGTCTTATTTTGGTAGTATTCCAGGTATGTTGAAAAGATAATTTAGCAGCTAACAAAAATTAATAATCAATCTTAAAAAGGTAGAACAACCTCACAACTTTTATACACACAGATGTCATTCATGTAGTAGGATCCCAGTGAAATGCTAAATTTGTCTATGATCATTGTTGAGCAACAGAGTGTTTGTTTATGTGGAATTCTCATTTCCAGTTATCCCCCATAAAACCTAAGCGCCATTCACACAACTGCTTAGCACATAGATAGCTTTGAAGAAACAGATGATAATAATAAATACATATCAAACACTTGCTGGTAAAACTGTAAGTCAACCATGAAAATTAAAATCAAAGCAAAAGAGATAAATAAAGAAGATTAATAACTTTGCAATGGCAGTCAAAATAAGCTATAGAAAAATTCTTAAAATAATAGTGGTGCTGAGCTTTGTGAAAGCACAAACTCATCAAAATAAAAAGTGTATTTCACTAATTTTCAATCAAAGCTTATGTATTAGTTAAGGTTTTACTAGAGAAACAGATATAACACAAGATACACAAATGTATAAAAATTAGAAGGTTGGCTTATGATGGTCAGTCACAGAGTTTGATGAGGAAGCATGCAGAGGGTGTCTGCACATTGGAGACTAAAGGTTTCAGTCCATGGTCTGGAGCTCAATAGTGTTCTGTCAGAGTGTGTAATGAGTCTAGTGTTCCATGCAAGTCCATATCAGGAGGCCACTGAGTCTGTGATGAGGGATCCAAGGTTGAAGGATCCAAGTCAGAAGCCAAGGAGTCTGTGCCTGCAGCCAGGAGACACTGTCCAAGTTGAAGGGGAAGACTGAAGCTCCTCCAAAGAACAGAAGCATGTCTGTTCTTCCTAATTTCCCTTTTATACTGTCCAGGTGACAGGCCGCAATAGGGTGGGTCCTATATGCCCTAGGGTACAGACAGCCACCATAGGGCAGGTCTTCTACACCCTAGGGTGTAGAATTGCTAAGCCAGCTCAGTTAAGCTTCTAAACATCTCGAGTTGACACAATTAATCAACCACAGCAGCTTACTAACCATGGATGGAGCAGGGAGAGAGGTGGCCTGGTCAATACTATAGAATTTATAGAGACAGTGCCATGAATTTAAACCTTATGCCTGATGTCATCTACACTAGATTAACCTCCTAACTCAGGGTGATAAATCCAACCCTAGCTAAGCAAGTAATAGCTATCAAAGGAGATTTTCCCTCATAAATAATATAACAACTCTTTAAAAACATTTTTTTAGTAACCAGAATCTAAGAGATTTAACCTCTTGGGCAGATTGTCACTACTTCATCTAGAAAGACAGATTCAGAAATACCTGCAGATTAGTTCATCCTCTGAAATTGAGGTCTCTAGGTAAAAGGGTGCCATTTATTTACTCTCTTTATTCATATAGTATGTGAAACACTCTCATTTTAACATCAAATAAGTGTCTGACACTCCACTTACACATATCTGTCTAAATTACAACAGTATATAGGCAAGTCACAGGAAGCAAGCCAACAGGATGTATATTCCAAGTCCTGAGTCAGCCATTACAGTGTGATAGTTGCTCAGCTTAAGCTTTGATCACTGGCAAGACCATGGCCAAAATCCTCTTAGATTATCTAAATGTTATATGCAAATATTTGCAAGGCAGTTTTCACCAAGAGCATAATGCTGGAGACATGCTGCCAACCACATGCAAGAAATATAAAGAGAATCTATGATTTTTATAGCAATTTTGTCTAAATGTTATATCCAGAGCCAGTAAACAAGTTTCCCCTAACATGTTTATCATCACGTTAAGATACCATGTCTGTTGTGGTTAAAATTGGTGTATATGTTAAATAATGGCTTCTTTGAATGGTTTGCTCCCACAAACAAGTGTTTAAGCAAATGTACCCCAAGATACATATAAACAGACTAGCAAGTATGCTTTTGGACTGGAACATTCTCCCAGTTTTATAACTAAGAAGACCATGCAAGGATCTGAAAAGAGAAATCCAAATTTACTGATTTCTGATGACTTTGCTCCTGAAACAACCACATATAAACCTAACTGACAAATTTTCCATGTCAGAAATACACTTCTTAAGTGAACTCACCACCTTCCTGCACCATGAGCACACCAGCCCATCTCACTCACGGTTTTCGTGGTCATGTTTCCTGTGTAAAAGCGCTAGGCTCATTTTTCTCCATCCTGGCTTTCAGCCACTCATTTCTCAGCATCTGCTTTATCAGACTATCCCTTCTTTCCAGGATTTCTGGACCATCACTCTAGAGTTTCACGGCTGTTCTTCAGATCAACCTCTTCAGAGTCCTCTCTGTCACCTTCCTCTGCTATATCCTGCGGGGTTCTGACCTCATTTCTTTTCTTCTCCTGAGTTACACAGACGGACTCCATGGAGGAAGGACAACTACAACTCCAGCAGACCCCGGCTACCCGCAGCTAAACCTTCCTTACCAGCTGAGATCTCCAAACTCGGCATCCCAATTGCTCCTAGAATTACCCGTTCAGAGTCCCACGCGGACTTCCATCTGAACCATTGGAAAGCCAGTGTTACCCACTTCCTTCCCCCTCACTGCCCCTTCACACTTATTAATGATCCTGTGCATCTTGTTCTCGTTAACAGAAACCTTCTCTAGAAAGGGGTAGGTCGAGCAAATAGAGTTTGAAATCACAGGAGACACGAGACATTTAATCTGTGTTTAAATCCTCACCAAGATGGGGCATCATGAGAGTGTCAATGATCAAAAAATAATTTGTTAATGAAAATCTTGGAAGCACAGAAAATATCCAAAAATGGAGCAAGAAGGAAAAACTATAATGCATTCAGATTTTCAAAAATCCAGTTTTTGGTTTTGTTTTGGGAAACTCAAAAATAAAATCTTGTGCCGATGAGATTTTGAGCTTAGCGGGAAAGTCTCTAAGAGATGATAGCAACAGGCTGTCAATAAGTATGTGTGCAGTGACTTCATGAGTGAATTCACTTATCAAGACACTATAATCTTACACTATAATCCACTGACTGGCTAACACTTTTAAGCTTTCTGATACGTGTTAGCTAGTCAGTTATAGATAAATAGTGAAAAGAACAACACAACTTCCTTTAATCACAATATCACAGACTTTGTGATAAACCAGAAGTTGTTCTGCATCTTGTTCCTGACCATGTGACCTTGAAAAGTCTGCTCACCTTCCAGGCTGCAGTTTCCCCCTTGCAAGTGGGTCTGATTATCTTTATCTTGCATCTCCTCATCCCTTGAGGAAAACTTGAGGTGTGTGCACAGAAATTGTTGTATCAAACACAGTTCAGGGCTGTAGAGTGAGAACAGGGATTTCAGTCTGGGAGCCATCTGAGTAGAGAAGAATCCAAGCCCTCATCAGCATCAGAATGGGTGACAGGAACAGGTGAAGTATCTGTGTTGTTACCAAGTTCTCTGAGTTAATGGGATATAAATAAATCCAACTTTTAAGGACCACTGACCAGATGATGATAGTAATTTATAATCCTTTAGTCAGTCATGGAAGATACAATTTGCATGACAGGCCTTACTCAGATACTAACTAGAATAACTCTAAAATTACACCGCATATGTGGGGAAAGAGAAAAACACATCACTATGAAATATTCAGGCAGGTTTCATTGGCAAGGAAATCATGGTTGAGAAAAGCCAATGGACATCTTAAATCAACCTCATCACCCATGACCAAAAATAACAAAAAGTGGGATTTGTTTTACAAAGTATTCCACCATCTGTGCAACCATTCTTATCAAATCCTGGCCTGGATGTGTCCAGAAAACAGAGGGAAGAGGGTGCCCTAGAGCTCACATGTTATGAAATGACCTTGAATTGCATGGGCTGAGAGTGCGAAGAGAATCCAAACAATGTCCCAAGAGTGCTCTGAGACACAACAGTGGTGGGACAAGGGTTCCAGGCAGATGAAAGGGAAGACAGGCCAGCATCACAGAGTGCAAGGCAAATAGCGTGCCTTCGGCACTCCTGTTCACAGTAGTGGATGTGCCTTTCTTGGGAAATTTGACAGGACAAATTTTGAAGGTCTTTGTGCATATCCTGAAACCCAGAAATCACACATTTAAGAATTACATTTTTAAATGCATGCTAAAAAATAGATAAATGTGTTTATTTTGAAATGTTACTTATAATTTTAAAATATCAGAAACAAATGTCTAACATGGAAAGAATATTTAAATAAACATGGTCTACATATAAAATTGAAAGTATGCAGTCATTTAAAATTATAGGGTTTTTGAAGCAAAATAACATAGCCACCATGTAAGAGTAAAAGAAAACTATACATAGACATGGTTCAATCTGGATTTGGACCAATACAAACATAAGTCATGTGTGCCTCTCTCTCTCTCTCTCTCTCTCGCTCTCTCTCGCTCTCTGTGTGTGTGTGTGTGTGTGTGTGTGTGTGTGTGTGTGTGTGTGTGTGTGTGTTTCTGTCTTGGGCATATATATAGATAAATGCAAGGAAAGATGCAAATATACAAACAATGATTAATGCTCCTTTTATTTTTATCCATCCCATGCCCCTGCCACACACATTCAAGGGTGATAGAAATGAAAAGAAATTTTTAAAAACCAATGGCAGGTGCCTGTAAAAAAAGAAGAGGACTTCCTGCAGAAGCACATCTCCTCTGGCTGACCCAAAGGCTCCAGAGCTGAGCTGAATCTTCAGATGAAATCAGTGGAGAGGAATTTTCACCTGGGAAATAGGCAGTATGAACCTAGTGCCACAAAACGGTCTTTGCAAAGGTAGAAATTTCTTTCAGAAGCCTAGAACCACTGCTCACACAGTACGAAGATCTTCAGAGATCATTAAGATACTCTGTTAACATTGTCTGCGTTTAAAGATTTTGGAAAGACAGCCATAAAATTATGGGAATATGTTTTAGAGTAAAATAAGCCTATTCCATAAACATCAAACTGTGTGGACCTTAGTTGAGATACATCTCTGTAAAGACTCATTCGCTGTTCTCTATTCTTTCTCCTCGTTTTCATTATTGTTACTAATGTTGCTCTCATATGCGTCTGCTTAACTGGACTGTTGGACCATTTCGGCTGCATGGTCTTGTATGAAGCCAGTATGAGACACGATGACATCAGAAAATTGCATCATAAGATCTTAAGTTTGCCTAGGAGACCCCTCAGGAAGCCTTTAATTGGTGACAAGTGATGATCTGAGCTTGCGACCGACCGACTTGCAGAGTGACGCAGCACAGCTCATCGGGTCTTCAGAGCCCCCTGCCAGGGACAGCGCAGGCGGTCCTCCCAGCTGTTGGCCATCTGCCTAAGTGACAACTGCCAGATGGGAGGAAAAATTGAAATTGGGGTCACAAATTAAATAAAAGAGGGTTTCTTGGAAAGCAGCATTGACATCGATTACTCATGTGACTTTTTAATGTCTTGGAGGTTTTCATTTGAGATATTTTGGGAGCCATAAAAAAGACAGATAAAAAAATTCCCGGATGAATATGTCTAGTGTGCTAAACATGTAATACTTGGGCTTCCTGCAGAAAGCACACTGAACTGATTTATAAGTGTACTTGTTGTTCCATCCAAACTCCAAACTCAGACAGATCAAAGAATAAATAGTGTCGTGACTCCCCCCATGGGATAAGGGGCACTTTGCCTCTGTCCTAACCTAACTGCCAGCTGCAGGAGGCATAATTCTCCAAAGCTGTATTTGTAGGAACCTCTTACCCACAGGCTCGCTAACTGCAAACTGAACGACGAGCAAAGGAAAGACTGTAAAGTGAAAAGAGCTGCGCAGCTTTCTCTCCAAATTTCAAGTTGTAGCCAGGAAGAAAATATCTCATGGACGTGACCAGAATAAATAAACGTGATCATTTGTTACAATTTCTTCATCCTAGTTTGAATTTTATAAGAAAAATTGGGTTTGTTTTTCTCCATCACCCCAACTTTCTTGTTATGCGTGGTTTTCAAGTCTAGGGTAAGCTTCTAGACTCAACAAACAAAGCTTAAAATAGGGGCAAATATTGGAGACTCATGTGCTGTTATTCAAAAAAGAAAGCAGTAATTAACAGTTAGAAGATCAAATCAGGGTGGTAAACAGATTTAATATTTCCTTTAAAGAAGATTGAGTCCTGAATAAAAGCATGTATAAAAAGACATTTTTTGGACCTCTCGTCCATCCTCCTAATCAAATCCAGAGCAAACCTGTAACACGAACATGGACTTAAAATGGATTAAGGAAAGAAGTCAGAGTTAAAGGCATTAATTGAAATCCGTGAGTCCTGAAGTCTTCCCTTATTATCAGAAAATGAGCATTGGAGTTGCTTCTCTTCAGACGCAAGGGCACAGGACTCAGACCCGAGAGTTATTTCTGGGACAAGTGTACCTGAAAATCTCTGTGCTGTTCAGGGGCTGCTCTCTGCAGTGACACCAGTAGGTTTAGGGACAAGTCTTTTCACTTGCATTTTATAACGGAGTCCACTTCCTCCCTTTTGGCCCATATTGGTTCTATTGAAGTACAGCGTTGATCTCAATTGTCAGTTGGGAGGTGGAAATCTCTAACAAAAACTGACAAATGCTAACACTAATTTGACATACTCTGAAATGTTTGATTTGGCTTCAATATAATTGGTAAAATATGGTGTTGCCACAGCAAGTAGAAACACTGAAACAACACCCAGGATTTAGAGGCAGATTTATTTACGTCGATGAGCACTGATTGGGATCACTCCCAGACTATCAGGCCTGATCTCTGGTGGCCTAGGGCTTATATAGGATAAGCAAGCAGGAAGTGCAGAGGCAGAATAGCTTGTCAACTGGGGACTGGTTTCTACAACATGCATCATAGTGACCAGCTATGCATCATGGTGACCAGCAGTTTCTAAGAAACAAGAGTAACAGGATTTGGAACCAGAACTATTACCTTGGCAACTAACAGACTGAAGTATGTTGGCTGCGGGGGCATTTTCTGCAACACTGTGAATTATTTTAGTATACTTACATTTTTATAATTCAACTTGTATAGTTCATATTTTTTATTTCTTGTATACTTTCTTGTAGAGTGCTTTTTAGTATGGGAATACACCTAAATACACACCTAAAAATGATAAAAAGCAATTAGGGTTTATATGAATTTTTAAAAAAGAACTAAATCTGAGCACTAACATTTACAAAAATTTTAAATTCCACACACATTAAAAAAAAAAACAAGCTCAATACAGGCTCAGTGATGTATCAGCAGATTTCCTTCTAAGAAAATAATGGATACCAGAAGTCCTGGAAATCTCATACAATTCCTACTGAAACATAACTGTACATCTTCCATAGTGTACAGTGATTCTGGACTGGAAATATATACAGATGTCTATATGTTATTGTGAAGCTAAGAAATATGAAGCGCAAAAAAAGACAGCCCTAAGTAATTTCATAAATAGCTAATTTTGTTGCTTTTATGTATACTTTGTTGAGCAGACCTAGGTCAGACAGAAATGAACTTTAAACAAAAAAGTGTATTCCACAACCACAGACACAGCTATAATTTCTTAAGATTTTTATATAGGAGGATGAAGACACAGTAGCATTATCCTTCATGGAGTTGTTACTGAAATACCTAAATTCAATAAACAGTAACTGATCTAACAATTCCTAAAACCTCAGAACAGCTCATGAGCCACTCAATATTGCCCCAAGCAGGTTAACTTAGAATAGTTCAAAGTTGTCCTTAACTCTTTGAGACATCCACTCTTCCTGCTCTAGAGGAAGAAGAAAGCATTACTGTTACACACACAAAATTGAATTCACTCAGAAAGTAAAAATTTGGATACAATTCCACAAGTGAGCGAATAGTACTTCAGTCTTGCAGATATGGTAAACTCTACTTCCTTGGAGTCTGGATGGCAACTTTTAGCTATTCTTACCTCATTTTGAATAATCTAGTGACTGTTCTTCCACTGGTTTTCTCATGGCATGTCACATTTTCTGAGGTGCTACGTTTTGCAGAAATATTTCCTAGATTATAGCCAAGAATTTTAGCATTCATAAAATAGGGATTTTTCCCTGAACAATTTTCTGCTGCTTGAGACTTAGTTTTCATTTTGTACCAGAACTGATACAAATCCCAAGTGGGTAAAAATGTGACATAGTTCACTCTTTGCAACATTTCTGTCTGGTTCTCCAAAAATGGTTATGGCTTCCCAGAGAATGCCATTGCAGAGCGTTTTCGAAAGTTAGGAACCTTAATTTTGCTATTAATGTTGCTAGGTGATTTGAAGCAAGCTCCAGTTCCAGTTTCTTTATCTGATCAAACGAGATTGCTCATGAGGGTGCCTAGACCAATGTGTCACTTGCCATGTCCTTCTTTTTAAAAATAATGCTGACATCAGCGGCCATAAGCCACGCCATTAGTACTGCCCACAGCTGTGGCCTCACTGAATGTCACAGTAAGCCACAGCTAGTGTACAGGAGGGCAAGCATATGTGACCCTGTCTAACTGGGCCCTCACCCACCCAGCTGTAGAATCTCCTAGTGACTCTGAAGACAGTGCAGTATCAAACATGTCTACCAACTCAGGAACACCAGAACCCTAAGAAAGGACAGGGCTTCTTCAGACACAGCAATAAGCCAAGCATTTCCTTGTACTCTGAAAAAAAAAACCTGGTACCAGTAGCAGTGGCCAACTAATGGTCATCATAAAATAAACATATTTAGAATTGAAAAGCTAATTCCTTTATCAACAGTGTTGCTCCCTGTGCTCCTCAATATCATCTGGGCCAGTCCTCTGAGCAGGAAATCACCTTCTAAACATCCAAATGTTCTTATCTACCCCACCGTAGGGAGGTAGGGAAAGTGTTTCCGACTGGCGTGTTTCCAAGGGATTTCTGTATTTCTTTTCCTCCCTCCCAACCATTGTCACACTTGAAGTATCACAGCAGAGAATAAGAGCCACTTAACTCTTCCACTGGGTGCTTAGTTGTGTGAGAGCTCATTTGTGGACGAAGAGCATGAAGGCAGATATCCGTGGGAATTCTGGCTATGCAGCAATGCTAGTGCACAGGAGAGACGTGCTAAACCATCAGCAAAATACTGGTAAGAGTTAAATACACACATGCACACACACACACACACACACATGTACACATATCACATGTTTAAAAAGGTGCAACCAAGATTAAAACAAATAACAAAAACATTCAGAGAAAAATAGTTGCAAGTTTTTTTAATATACCAAGAGTTCTGGCACACCAATAAGAAAACAAAAATAGCCTAGGAAGAAACATTGAGAAAACATATCCTAAAAGTCACTTTGCCATAATAAGAGAAAGGCAAATGTCTAATACATACATCAGTAAAGAGTTTAGTCCCTGCACACAATATGCAAAAATGGTGAAAACTGAACAGTAATTATTTCCTACCAGACAAAAGGCAGATAAATATGTTGATTAGTATTAGTATAACTTTTGTGTGAATAGAAACTTCTCAATCTTTCTGAAAGTTATTCTTAGTATAGACAAATTTTTAATATATACCACCTTTAACTCAAAAGTTAGAAAGCTTCTTAAAAGTACATGTATAAGGATGCTGATCAGAGTGATACAAAATTTAAAAAATTAAAACAATCTAAAGGTTCACCTAAAGGGAATTGGTTAAAATATATTATATATCTATTAAAATTCATTTTCTAATATATTTATTTAATTATAGTGTTAGCTGTTAAGGCCAAAGGAAGTTAAAAATAATTAGGGATTTCATATTATGTAAAATTATAGGAGTACATAGATATTTAGAGTAGCATGTGTTAAAAATATTCTTGTGTTAGGGAGGTAAGATTTAGACTGATATTTTATTTATTTAAAAAGTAATAGTCTATATTCTCACAGATTGCTATAAATACGTATAAGTTTGAAACAAAGATATAGCTAGTTTTATTTTGAAACAAAAATTGTACTTCCCCTCTGGAGTCACTGTGTTCTGGACATGTGGCCTGTAATCAGCAAAGTTTCCTAACCCGCAAAATTTATCTCAGGAATCTGCATCTTTTGCTTGATCCTTTTCACCATGGCCAGACAGTCACATCATCTTCTTGCTCAGAATGTGGCTGCTTATATAAAGCACATACTGTCCAACTGGTCTACCCTTACCGAGTCACTGACTTTCAGGGAGTCCTCTGACCCCCTCCAAGCCATCCTTCTCTCATCAAGGATCCAGCACCTGCCTTGCTGAGCTTCTTCCTACCCCAACTGCCTCTTGACATCTAATTTCCTTATCTTTCAGACCACCTCATGCCACTAATAACAATCATAACGCCCAGTGCTGAGAAAGTATGTTTGGTACATGTACTTCATACAGCTTTTCTCCTTTGTCCACTGTTTGAAGCAACTCAAGCAGGTAAGGCCAAGAGCAGAGGGGTGATCTACTTGCCACAGTTCTACAGCTGCCACAGGTCAATCTCTAGCTGTAATGTCAACAAAAAGTAACTTGGCAATATAATCACACTTGCACTGTTTTTTCTTTTTTCCATTAGAGCTGAAGAGCCACCCCATGTCTCAGGCTCCTTCCTGTGTTTCCTGCACTGTGTATGTGGCCTCTTGCTCTTCCTCATGCTGCTTCCCACTTACTGTGGCTGGGCTCCTGCCCATTGTCCACAGAAGCTCCCACCTCACGTCCACCTGCGAGCTGCCATGTGGCTTCATGCAGTGGCTTCTCAAGCTGAAGATCTCCAGCCTCTCTGCAAGATTTGGCACCACTGACTACTCCACCCTCTCTTGGCTTCTACCTTCAACATACTCTCAGCGCCCCTTGCCACACTGAAGGTTCCTTCTCAAACACTGACTCCCTCTCTTTGTGAGCTGCAAGTGCTGGCTGTGCTCTGCTGGTTCAGTCCCTTCACAGATACTGTCCTTAGAGCCACAAGTCCCCTTCTCCTACTTCTCCAGTGAATTCTAGCTGATGAAGGTCTCTATGTAAACATCACCTCTGAGACACCTCCTTGAACTCCCAATAAAAAGCCAGCTGACTCATGCACTGTGATTTTCCTGTTCCTCACATCTTTCTTCCTGATATATATTATAATTTATGGCTTATTTGTCTACAAGGCTGCATATTAACATTTGGCTCACCTCTCAGCAATAGGAAGGTGGAAGCCACCTCTTTTTTCTCTATCATAAGAAATCTGGACTCTTTCCAACTACCTTCCTGAAAATCAGCATTTAGTTGGGCTTAGAGGTGACCCAATAAATCAATCTAGGCATTCTTAACACCATAGCTAGGAGACGAACACAAACATAAGACTCTCTCTGCCCCAAGGAGACTAGGTAAGAACTGATTATGAAGACAGACAAAACTGAAGTTGCAATGTAGTAAATCCAGTCCAGACATTTCCTGAAACCATCAACGGCCCAACCTCACTCTGGAAAACAGAAAGTTAAGACAGAAATAGGTGAACAACAAGCAGCAGTGGGGATGGAGGATCTCCTATAGCTCTAAAAAGAGGGCAAAGAACTGACCAGAGCAGTACAGGACTTCCTCTCCTGGGATCCCTATCTACCAGGGGTGGCTGCTGATGGGATTAATACCTGCCTGTGGGAGTTGAGCATGCATCAGGATGACTTCTGAGTGCCTATTATGTTCAAGGTAGCAATCATAGCTCCTGTCCTTAAGAATATAAATTTCAGTAAAAAATAATTGAGGAACATATGCAATATCATCAATAAATGCAAAAACTTTGGGGTAGCGCTTCATACACAGCTTTCACATGTACAGTCTTTCACAGGAAATGTGTTCACTGCTCTGAGAGTGGCCTGGGCAAAGCACTGCTGAAGACCATTATAGGAAGTCCCAGTGCAATTAGAAAAATCATTTTCAAATGGAGGGGTCCAATCTACTCCACAGGCTGTGATCAGACTTAATAAAGAGAATGCTCTTGCAGGTAGAGACAGATTTCCATTGAGACCGTGCAGCATTTAGTCACCCCTCTGAGGATAGTTAAGTGAGGCAACATTTGCTTAAAGACAAAGGGTCATCCTGCATCAGCAGGTGTCAATTCTCCTGTCTCTGAGGTTAGACGGTTACTTCCCTTCATTGCTGCTAGCACTTGAACTAATTGAGAGCCTGCATCTATGTCTCTCTATTCAGTATAACTCTTCTATTTACTGGTATAATCCAACAACTCACTCAACTCTTAAGAAGTCTTTTAAATGGGAGTGTTGACTTCTATGGTCTCCAGGAAATGTTTCTCATGTGACGGAGTAGAGACAGCAGCAATTACAAAAGACCCCTTCTCAGACCTTCTTCACACCATCTTGCAAAGGAATTTGGTTCTGACAGGCAGGGACTCAGTTAGCCAGGATGATGTTATAAATGAGACTGTTGGCTAAGGAGGTTTGAGCAGCTCCTCTGCATCTGGAGAGCTGTTACTGGGTATATAATAGAGAATCATCTTTTGCTGCCACAACTTGAAGGCCACACGTACCTATGAGCCATGTTACTTCTCAGTTGATCCATGATCCACATAAATATTCCCCAAAGACAACCTAACTACCATTCTTGTTCAAATAGCTAGGATTGAATCATTTGAAAAGTCTTCTTAGGTATGATTTTTTCTTCATGTTTATCTTCCAATAACCCTGAAATTTTAGACGCTTGTCTAACTTTATAGCATGAAAAGCATCCCTCCTAAATACATGATTACACATATTCTTGTAAAAATATTAACGAAGCAGTTCTGAAGGTGCTATGCTATACTTACCATTCAGTTCAGACTGCCTTGTGATCTGAAAGGTATGCACACCAATGAGCAGAAATACAACTGAGAAACAAAACATAATTGTGCCTTAGCTTCATTCGATTTTCAAGGGAAACAAATCTATTCAATCTTTCATGTATATGGAATTGAGAAAGGAAGGGACAGAAGACTATTTCATGGCCTTAGTGGAACAGTCTCTCTCTGCTGTTTGTTTTTTTTTTTTTGTTCACCGCAATCTATTTTTCATTTGTAAGAAAATAGTACAAAAAAAAGGAACAATAGCAAAATACAAACAAAACAACACAAAGACAGTAAAAATGATATGGGGTTTCAAACCAAATATAGGGATTAACAGTGGTTGTTATATTACATATTGTTATCTTCAACAAAGTTGCTCAGATGACCAGATGCAAGAATAGAAGATTGATTAAATCATGAAAGGGAATAAGAAAATAATAGTTTACAAGAACATTAGAGACAATACAGAGTTTCACTAGACAGGATGGTAGGAATTCACCAGTGGTTGTTATACTGCAAATTGTTGTCACATAAGTTGCTCAGAATACCACATATAAGTATGCAAAGTTGATCAAAATATAAAAAAGTCTTTTAATCATTAACTGTTCCCCTCAACAAACCATCAGACACTAGCAGTACAGTTATGCCACTGATCCGTATATACATATATATGGATATTATATATATATATAATACATACATGCATTCTTCTTCATTTCCACAGTATCAAGGCACATTTTAGAGATAGGAAAATTAGGTTCAAAGATCCCAAAGAGATCAACCTAAAAAGCAGCATACCCACACGCCCATTTTAAACATGGTGGCGTCATCCACAACATTCAGACACATCTCCAGGAGTTCAGATCTTTTGCTGAAGGAACATAAAGGGCTGTGTCATCATTTTATATACTTTAGACCTTCTTGAAATATTGAAATCGCAAAATGCTTTTACATAAAAAACATGCAACAGCTGTAATGGAAAGTCAGCAATTTCATTTTAAAAGAAAGGGGAGAAATACGTCTCATAACACATACAAGAAAGTTCAGGGCAGAACTGGTCTGACAGCTCCACTGGAGGCTACAAGGGACAGCTGTGCTCACATGAACTTGCCGACCCTCGTGAACTTTCTATCAACAAGGGCTCTCATCCTCCCGTTATTGCTGCTCAACAATTAATCAACGGCTGTTGGAACATTATAAGCATGCTTGTAACTTGGGATAAAATTAATGATTGCCTATCTATTACAATGCTGTGGGAGGCTTTGTTTTCCAACCCCAGTGTGAACTTGCTGATTTATTCCGCAAATCAACTACTCTCCTGAACTCCCTCATCTCCTGTCTATTCCTTAAGAGCATCCCACACCTGGGCCTCCCCTAAGTGGGGTTTGATGTATACAAGACTGGGGCATTTGCCTCACCATGTGGTTCTGCAGAGCACAGAAATATTTTAGTCAAGTAAAATATAAGTGTGCTTAAGAAGAGTGAGGGTTTTGTTTTACTCTGTTCTTCAGTTTTCTGAAAGCAATTTCTAAAGAAATAATGGTAGTATCAACATGTAGTTAGAAAAATCCATGAATCAGTGACTCCAGTGGTAAATACTATGTTTTATATAAAAATGAAATACAACCAAGCCAGTGGAACCACTTTGAATGGGTTAATTGCTTTCTGTCTCGATTGAAAGTTTCTGTGATTTGCTCACTACTGGGACCTGTGAGGAACCTTAGGCTTCCTGAATACTTACAAAGTCCAGCAGAAATTTCACTTCAGCAAAGCAGACTCATTCATACTGGGGTTCCCAGTGCCACCAAACAAGCTTTGGGTACTATTCTGATGCCCAGTACTTCGTTCAACTCACTTTCATTCAGTGAATTCTTATCCACTCTTGCAAGCATATTTTAGGAAATCTACTAGGTGACTTCAGTCATTGGAATTCGGCTTCATTCTGTTTGTTTGTTTCTTGCATTTTTTCAAGTCAAGGCTTCCAACAATCATGGAGGAATAAAGAGATTCTTTAACGTGACATCAGAAATCACTGTGGGCAGGACACAGAGGCAGATGATCGACCCAATGACCTTGTCTATACCACTTTCTACACACTATGGCTTTTTACTATTTATTACTCAGTCAAGTGGCAGCAATTGAAAAATATAATGAGTGTTTAATTTTTAAAAAAAAATACATTACAATAAAAGGCACACTGCCAAGAACTGTGGGGTAAGTGTGTTTAAAGCAAGGGGCAGCAGTCAGAGTATGTTGAGGGGAGATGAATAGAAATGTCTCTCACTATAATATCTTTGAAAACAACATTCAGACATGAACTGTCTCTTTAGCACACCCTGATAATGTTTAAATCAATCACCAGAGAACTGCAAGAGGCAGCCAGAAAGAGAACCACAGCTATTGACATGGCTTCGGCATCTGCTGCTCACCTGAATCAATGAAACCTCTGTACCTGTGTGTATTTTTCACATTAATTATACATAAGAAAGAAAATGAACAATTTAATGTAATAATAACAAACTAGGCTCAAAACGTTTTTGCAAACATAAGTATAGTAGAAATACTCTATGCTATGAGTATGGAAAACATATTAATTTGAGGTGAACAAAGATTTTTAATCACAGTCATAGCACAATCACAAAGGTACTACAATTTCCATTTTCTTTCACCTGTACAAAGCATTCAGGTTCTAGTCTAGTGAGAGACTTTTGTTTTCCACTGAATTAAAATAACAATATACGATACTTATGACTCAAACAAATTTCTCTTCCATGAGAAAGCAATATTTTTCTGTAAACCACATCTAACATATTAGTAATAATGGTATGCCACTTCAAACAAATTACAAACTAATGTTAATGTTCCTACCAATGATGTACCAATAATAACTCCCTGCAGGCCAATTTGCATACAAAACATAACATTGGAAGCCAAGTTACAATGAACACTTTATTATAAAGCACTGTGATTGTAATATACTGCAGCCTTCTTATACTTGCTACTAGGACTTTCCTTTATGAAAAATTACACTATTAGCATTGCCATTAAAACAAACCCAACTGCATTCCATTACCAACCAACTCAAAGAGTCATGTTAGTATGCAAGGAATCTGAAGCCACAGAGTAATGTGTGACAGTAGACAGTGTGAACACAGTCAGTGGTTGTGCAAGTTTATACTTAAATACCAAGTAAAAGGACACCACCACTCACATATCCCCAGTATAAGACCGAATCCTATATATATATATCTCTAATTCAAGAGCACATGCGAGACAGAAACAGGAAGTACAGAGAGCAAACTTTGAGTTACCACCATCAAAAGATCAAAAGTCAAGAATACCACTTACCTATCCAAGTAGGGAATAATCAATCAATCATATTGGATACATTGGATTCCTTTCACAAGAATTTGCAAAGCTAGATGATAAATAATGCCACTGGTCCCTCCATATAACTTTCTTTTTAATGGTAGAAGGCACACGGGGCGCACCTGAAGTGCATGTCTGCCAGGACTAATGTTTCTTACTATTACTCAGAACTGCAAACATTTAGTTTGCTGGAATCTATTCTCCACTTCCAATCATAAAAGACTGGCAAATCACAAATTCTTCATTCCAGTTCCAGAGAAGTAGATTTCTTCTAATATGTGCTTCTTGTGCAGGAGTTCTCATCAGTTTTATAAACATCCATTTGTCACCTCAGATTGTAATTAAGCCCTTAAAATTAACTGTAAGTTAATTATTTATATGTGTTATCTCAATACAAAAAATAAAGTCACCGAAGGTGAATGCATTTACAGGCATGGCTCCGTTTACATAATAAAGCAATAGAACAATTTGATTTATTAAAATATTCCAAACACTAGGGAAAGCCACAGAGACAGTCACTTAAGCCAAGGCACACATGCCTTTCTTGCGCAAACACGCATAGACACACACACAAGCACATGCACACTCACGTACTTCTTTTGAACGCGTCTTAAAGAAGACAGTTCCCGTGCAAATAAAACTCCACGTGACAATCATCTCAGAGCCTCAAGCACCTATTAGCAAGCAAAGTTCCATTCTTCTTTCTCTTTTTGCTTGCCATTTTGTGCACTGAGAATGATACAGCCACTCAGTCTTCGTCATTCTTCCCCAGAATAATTTTTCCCTCACTGACTAACATTAGCCGAATGTGTAAGGAGGCTGGGCAGGGGGACTGCCTTGCAGTGGGAAATTCTACCCACGTTCTGAGCCGAATGCTGTTTGGAGATGACCACCTGAGTCAGCTGCCTTCAGAAAAGCAGTGAGGAGAGCATGCAAGAGGAGGTCTTCCCTCATCACATATGCATGGTAATAGAACACTGTGATGTGGTAGAAATCACGGCTTTCAGTGAACAAAGCTGGCTTAGGACCAACCCAGAGCACAATCCTGCTGATTTGGGTCATGACCTTAGAAAAGTCATCGAACTGCTTTGTGACTCAACTCCTCAGACGTTGAATTGGCAGGAATCCCATCTGACATCTTCCCATCAGCAGCACGATGAATATTACAGAGATAATGCGAGTAAAGACATTTTGGCTTCTTAAGTCAAAAGAACGATGCACTCAAGCAATGTTAGCATACACTTAGTGCCGTGAAACAGACAGATGCCAGCCTATCTATCAGGACTTGAGAATTGGCGCTCTTCTACCTGCACAGGTTAAAAGAAACCTTAACATTCGCATTAATTCAAGTAATGGTTTGTTTTATACCTTGTAAGGTAGACCCTCCCCTTTTCTCTTTTGCAGAATTGTGTTAAAGTAGTTAATCTGACAGTCTAAATCTTCATAGTCATCAGTTCACAAGCAAATAGACTATTGTTCTGTGAATAATAAAGTATGAATACGGCAATGTTATCAATTCCTTCTATGAACAGTTTACAATTAACAGAAAAAAAATCAATTCATGATTTTCTTTTTTCCTCCCTGTCTTGTTGTATGCATTCACCTGAGCAGACCAAATTGAATAAATGTACAAAACCCAGGCACTAAGTCCCTCTGCTCATGGTGGGGCTGAACAGGTGTCAGGGTCTGAATGCTGTACTCCTCCAAATTTGTATGGCAAATTCTCATCGCCAAAGTGATAGCACTTGGAAGGGGAGTCTTCGTAAGCTGATTAGATCCTAATAGGCGTCCTGAAAAATGGGGTTAGTGCTCTTATGAAAGAGCTGCCAGGAGCTCCTCATCCCTTCCACCTGGAAAGGAGGCTGGGCTACCTAACTAGGTAGAAGTACTGCAAACCACAACTTGAATTAATAAAAATGTTAAGGTTTCCTTTAGCCTGTGCAGGTAGAAATGCCCCAATTCTTTGTGACAATGGTAGGGAGTCATCTTCATAGCAGGAAGCCAGCTCTCCCCACCTCCGAGTCTGCTGCTTCCTCGTAGACCTCCAGCCTCCAGAATTGGGCTGAGGGGGGCCTGGAATATAGCTCAGTTGCACAAGTGCCGGCCTAGCAAGTGCAAGGTCCTGAGTGTTCGGTTCCCAGTACCAAAAAAAGAGAACAAAAAAATTGAGCTGAATCAGTGTCTGTCATTTCTCAGTTTCCTGGGAGCTGAACTGTCAGAGATCCCTGAGAAGACGCTGCCTTCACCCATGTTGATTTTCTTTAGAAAAATAAAAGTGTGGCAAGACTCCAAGGTGGACACTGGATTCTTTTTTTTGAGAGAATATATTGAATTTAATTTTTGCCTTTTAAAATGTCTTTATTAGCACAAGTCTGTAGTACACGATGAGTACATTCCTTGTAGGGAATGAATAGGACATCTTAGTGCTTTTCTCTTCCCTTTCTCCCCTCCCTTCTCTCTCCTTCCATCTCTACGTCTTTTTCCCATTTGTAAAAATTCCGTCTACCTGCTCCCTATTATCTGTCCTCTGTTTTACTCTTTAAAGTATTTATAAGTTTCTCATATAAGCGAAACTGCACAATATTTAAGCTTGTGTGTCTGATTAATGTTCTTTAACATGGCAACCTTAAGGTGCATTCATTTTCCTACAAATGACTCAAATGTAGCCTTGTTCTGGGAGAGCGGTGCTCCACTGTGTGTAAGAACCACATTTTCTTTATTGATTCATTTGTTGTGGGACATATAAGCCTCTTCCAAGATTTAGCTTCTTACAAGTTGTGCTGCTATACACATGAGAAGGCATACATCACCATAATAGGGCATTTTTAACTCTTTTGGGAAGATACCAAGAAGGGGAATTTTATTTTTAGTTTTTGAGAAATTTCCATAGAGATTTCCGTTGTGGTTGTACCAGTTTACAGTCCTACAGACAATATAGAAATGTTCCTTTTTCTACCTGCAGCCTTACTAGCATTAGTTATTATTTGATTTCTTAATGATAATGATTCTCTCTGGAGTAAGAAGAAATATTATTTACTAAAAATGTTTTAATTTACATTTCTTTGATGTCCAAAGATATAGAACATTTTCCATGTATTTACTGACTCTTTTTCTTCTGAGAAGTGCCTGTCTATTCCAAGTGTCCACATTTTGTTTATTTGTTTAATTTAGGGGTCTAATTAGGTTTGAGCTCTTTAGTTTATTTTAGTTATTAGTCTTCTGCCTGAGGACTGGCTGGCAAAATCTTTCTGTATCTTATCTTCTCACTTCATTGGTTGTTTCATTTGACGTCTAGAACCTCTTAAATTTGATATAATCCCATTTGTTGATTCTTGATGTTATTTCCTATGTAACAGGGGTTCTTTCAAAAAGTCTTTACCTATGCCTGTCCCTTCCAGAGTTTTTCCCCTTTTATCTTCCAGCAGATTGTTTATGATTTAATACCAAGATTTTTGATTCATTTTGATTTTAGTTTAGTACATAGTGAGAGATACGGGTCTTGACTCAGTCTTCTGCACTTACAGAACTGGTGTTCCCTGCATTACCTGTTAAAGAGGCCACCCTTCCTCCAGGATGTTTTTTGTCCCTTTGTCAATGATCAGATGACTGGGTGTGCCTGGGGGTGTTTTTTTGCATCCTCTATTCTGTTCACCAATCTCTTGGACTGAGGATGCTTGGCTGATGTTATCACTATTAGTTATCAAAAGCACAGAGAGGCTTTGTTATTTCAGTTCTTTAGCGCCCTGAAGAACACATTGGAATATCAGTGCACAAGTTACAGTGGGTTATTTTGCTCTAACAAGAATTTTCAGGCAGAAACCAACTTTGTGTTAGGGTCTGACAGATTTCTGGAGTAAACCATTGTAAATGAAAAGCCCGATGTCCTCAGATCTAGCACAGCGCCTTGCCTACTTGTGAGTGCTCACAACATGCTTGTTAGAATCCAAGATCAAGAGCAGTCTACACTAGGTAACCTCCCCAGCTCTGAAAGACCCCAAAATTCTTCATTGTGGTGATTCTCCAATGACTTTAAACTCAGGTCTTATCAAATTTGAGTCATGGTCTCTCCAGGGAAGTCACTTCCCTTCCCTAAGCAGTCTTCTTGCACCAAACAACTAACTCAAATGGGGAGACAGGAGCTCTGTCCCCAGAGGAGCAACCTCTAACACAGAAATCAAGTCTGTAGCAGGGCAGAGTATGGCAACTGACATTAAGTTCACATCAATAAATGTTTACAGGACATAAAACACAGACACTTATCTCAAAGAAAAAAAAATCAATGCTAAATAAGATCAAGCAAGTGAGAGAAAGTAGAAGGGGAAGATGTATTTCTGTGAACACAGAAAAAGTTAACAGTTGAACAGTGAAACATAGAGAAGCTTTACGAGAAGGAAAGGAAAAGCATCACATGCAGGTGGAACATGGTGATGATGGGGGTTTGCAAGGCCTCCTGGGAAATAGGAGTAAGCTCCTGGGGCTGTGAGGGCAAGGTCACAGCAGGGCCCAGCACTCTGCACAGCTGCTCAGCCATGCAGCTACCACACCTCACCCCACATCACACTGCTATTAAGCTCACCTTGAGGATGCTTGTCCTGCTTAAGCCATCATAGCCTCCTTGTATTGCATTTCCAGTAAACTAAACAACCTGCACATCTTTCTTTCAGCAAATATTGTCGTACTTGACCGCATGTATGCTTTTGTAAATGATTTCTTGGCTTCTTTGCAGAAGCCAATGCTGCCATTTTGTTGTTATGGTGATACATTATTTTAATTTGTCAAATTTTTCTTTGACTCCTGACTCTCCCATCCTCTATCATAGCTATTCCTCCATGCATCATAATAGCAAAAATTATAATTCTGTCTCACAGTTTTAGGAGAACAAAAGACCAAGCCCAATGCCGTGTTGCTGGAAATCTTCAGCCAGACTCACTGCATTCCATGAACACATTTTAAGGATTGTCTTGACGAGCCATTCATCTACATAACTATTTGACTATCCTGTCTGTATTTCTCTGACTTCTACATGAGTTCATGAGGTATCTTTTGATAAAATTAAAGTTTCACTGCCACCTTGCAAATATCTAAACCTACACTCTGTGCATAGGTATGTTCACTGGATAAAAACAAAGCTTACATGGACTGTTCCTAGATCGTCTTTTTTTAACTTTTATTTTTTAAGAGAAAAGAACAAACACAAAATAACAAAAACAAAGACAAAAGCAAAACAACACAAAAACTATAAAAATGATACAGAATTTCAAAACAAGATGCTAGGAAATTGCCAGAGATATAACTCAGTGGCACAAGTGCATACCTATCAAGCACAAGGTCAAGTTTGAGTTCCGGTACAAAAAAAAAATGAAGATGATAGGAAATTAACAATGGTTGTTTTATTACATATTGTTATCTTCAAAGTAGTCTCAGATTACCAGATATAGGTAGGCAATGTTGATCAGATAGTTAAACATTAACTGTTCCTTTCATTAAACCAATAGAAATTAGTAGTACAATTATTGTATCTTGTGCATATATTGTTTCCCTTTCATTGTCTTAATAACCATTTATTTATGCTTACATTTAAGTAGCTTTTGCCAAAGGTGCACATCACTTCTTTCCAGTTGCTCTGAATTAATTTCAGAGCTGCCTGTGGGATCCTGGTGACAGCTTGTGCCACCTGAGCCAACTGAGAGATTCTCTTTCTAGTTCCACAGTCACTGGCTGTTGGTAGCAGCTTAATTCAGTCCAGCAAAAGTATTTACTCTGTGCTGATCAGCAAATGGTACAGATCAAGGGTTGTTGTTGCTGCTGTTGCTGCTGTGGAGAACCACTGGCGGCTAGATACTTGTGCAGAATGGAGGGCAGCGCTAGTCCTCCAAGGTTTTCGGCTTTAACCACACAAGTGTCATCTGCAGATACTTCAAATGCTTTTGTCTTCAGGATTCAGGTGAAGAAAAAGCAGTAGCGACCTCAGTATCTTCTAGAAAAGACATCAGGCTCCCAGGCTGAGGTGCTGGCGTGAAACGGTGAAAAGAGAAAAGCTAAGGTGCTGATTTGGGGGTCATTTATTTGCTGTCTTCAGTGCAGTCCCTGGACCGCAGGGACTGAAATCGGGCAGTGTGTAGTCTTCACCCAAGAACTGAATCTTTTGGAGTTCTCAGTGGGAAAGGGAGATAATGAAACCTGCGCAGCCTTAGCAGGAAAGCAAGAGAATTCCACCAGCCAAGGAACCACTGTAGAGCCGCTGGTTCCCTGGGAAACCACCAAGCAGCACAGAGGCCCCGGAAGCCTCAACCCAATGGCTCTGGATGCAAACCTGTGTTTATGAATGGAGAACAATCCCCAGGGCCAGTGGGGCTTTAAAGCATCATTATTATTGTAGCCTGGAGAACATAATTAAGTACAATACATCAATGCATAACAAATCCAGTTACCTTGCATAAATTTCAAATCTATTTCAGTTTTTTTCTCTCATAACAAGAATCTAGAAACAAATCTCCCCTTTGCCCTCCTTGGTAAATCCCCAGACCACTCAGAAATAAACTTGCCATTTTCTTTTTACAATAGAACGAGCGGAGGAGAAAACAACTCACACAGCTGACTCTCACCGATACGCGTTACCAGGACTGATGAAATCACTCTGCCCCAATGCCGCATCCACCTGAGCGTCCACTGCAGAATTACAGGCAATGCAGCAGACTCTGTAGGACCTGCAGGTCTCAGGAAATACGTCACATCACTGATAAGTACACAGTGTGCATAGTCTCTAAAATGGTGACTTGCAAGATATGAATCTTGGGCTAATGAAAATTAATGATTATGTCCACTCTTATTAGGAAGGATATATGATTGTTTAGTATAACATACAATGATATGTTAAAATATTTTTTAAAAAAGCTTACTCCCAATTAATTTCTGCAGTTTTCATTCCTGTAAATTCCCACATTTTCCCTCAATATTCATGATACCAGAAGATTGTCCTAGAGGTAGACTGTATCTAAATTTACTTTGCTCATTCTGTCTTTCCAGATTTTTCAACTTTTCTGCAGTGCACATTAGGTTTATAATTTCTTAAATGCATCTGCTCCCAAAAGAGGAGAATACCTTTTTTGGTAAATGGGGTTTTTGTAACTGGCATAAATGTTTAATACATAATAATTATAATCATCTTGGGATTTTAATCCAGAACTGTATTTATATCAATTTACTTCACTTTGGAAAAAATACAACCATCAATATATATCATAACAAAGTTGCCCATCTTAAGAAGCATAGTGGGTAAAGTCAAACATGAAATGTCATATGTACGAAATGGCTCCTAATCAGGATCCTTTCATCAAGAATGGGAGAAATCATGGCGCCCCTAAAAGCTTCCATGTCATCAGTAAAAGAGGACGCACAGCCAGAGTTCTCAGTTTCTGCTGTCATTCATGAGCAGTTTAGAGTTTTAAATGGCACTGGTGATGTGTGTGAGCAAGGGTTAAACTTCGGCCCAAAGTGTATGCAGCGAATGGAACAAGATTATTTTTCTCTCTTGTGATTGATTTCTTCTCTTGCTTGGTTCGAAATACATTACTCATTCCTGCCAACAAAACTATTCTTCCGACAACAGATGTTATGTCCTAAAGAGAGACTTCTACATGCTGGTATAAATAACAAAGGTGTTAGCTGGAATTAAACAGAGACAGCTCATGTACATATATAATATATACCTCTTCAGTGATTACTGAAAGAGGGCAAAAATCTGCTATAAATAAATTTTACATAAACCACATGTTTAAGGAACATTGGAAAGTATGACTAAGAATACAAATTTATCTTCAAATTAATGACTGTTTTGTTCACCCCATATAGAGTTTACATGACTGTTACACATATACAGATTCTAAGATATCCATTAATCACCAGCTTTGAAGAGAGCACATGTGCTTCTGGGTGTGAATATTATAAACACTGAGATCCCTGAACTGCAGCCGATATTGTGGAATTAGTTATTGCCTCCAAACTTTCCCCTAGAAAGAAAGCATGCAAGAAGCAAATGTGTGAGGCCTTAGGCTTTGGTCCTGCCCTGCCTGAGCCAGTGGCCTTTCCAACATGGGTCACCCTGTCACAGCTAGCAAGGGATGTCCTGCTCATGCACCTGTGACTGGCCCTCAGATTCTCCAACAACTGCTCACTGGCACTTCTAGTAGATTCTAGAAAAGCAAAATTGCCAACAGCAGTGACACTGCCAACCCTAGAATAAAGAACCTCTGGTCTGCCTAGGAGGGAGCCCTGAGGAGTAGAGATGCTAGGAATTGGGTGGAGAAGAAGGTGCTTCCCCTTTCTGCAGAGGTCCCCTTTCTGGATTATTTCCTCACTTTGTTGGATGAAGTACCTTAGAGCAGAGTGGTAAAAACAAACGTGAACAAAAGCACACACATTGTGTGGGCAGAGGACTCAAAGCTTGGTTCATTCACATAGTGGGTGATTATGAGGCTTTTGTTTCCCCTCGTAGAAACTAGGACTGGTGTTGACAGCAGTAGTAATATTTGTGTAGGACTTAGAGATGTCTCCATCACAGAGGTTCTGTTAGAGGAGAAATAACTAAAAAGAAGTTTTCATCGAATAAACAGCACTTTGATA
Organism: Dinomys branickii; assembly: GCA_004027595.1. Taxonomy (NCBI): domain Eukaryota; kingdom Metazoa; phylum Chordata; class Mammalia; order Rodentia; family Dinomyidae; genus Dinomys; species Dinomys branickii. The sequence goes on from PVLD010003200.1 coordinate 128,643, forward strand.
TATGTCCTTTAGTTTTCTGGACAAACACAGGAATATAACAGGATGATTCCCATTTTATATCTAAGGCTTATGAGGTTAACCAAATTGCCAAGAGAAGATCCTTCAACAAGCCCTCAGTTTCTAGAGCAGAGGGTGATTTGTCCAAGCCCTTGTTAAATGAAGCATCATAAATGCTTAGAGAAACAACTCCCAAGCCACTGATTAAAATAGTCACAAGGGTAATTGTGCATTTGTATTCCATATTACTCTAAGATGTATTTGTGGAAGCTGATAAAAACTGTAAACAACTGTAAGTAGATAAAGAGGAAAAGATTTTGTAGACTTGAAGGATTTTGCCTTCTAGAACTAAATGACTATAGGTCAGTGATTCTTAATATTTTTTGGGTCATGGACACTGAGATTCTCACTGAATGTATGAATCCTATCTTTAAAAGAAAGTTCACATGTGAAAATTCTTCATGAACATTAAAGACCAGCCAATGTGGGAGCCACTGACCACCTCTGGCTGTGAAATCCTTTGGAGTCTTGCCTCATTATCAAAAAAGCAAAGAGAAAGTGGCAAAGACGCAAGCCACTATGGGACATCTTTTAGCGGTGGGAATAATATAAGAACTTCTCCGAGCAGACATGAGGAACGGGGCATTCGTCAATAGCCAGAGTGTAAATGAGACGAGTTGTTTCCTAGAACACAGCTGTCAGTTCTGAGCAGCCAAATCAGGAAGAGTACAGGTGCCGTGTGTGCAGGGACAGTTGCCTGCATCCACTGCTGCCGTCCATCTACCTGTCCGCCCAGCTGCACACCTTTATGCATCTGGCTCAGAAGGGAGCATAATTGCAGGAGATCTTTAATGTTATCTCTGTAAGGAAATGCAAGCATGTGCGGAAACTGAAAATGGATTCTTGGAGAGAAGACAGATGAGACAAAGAAAAGGTGTGAAGGAGACAGGAGAAATCACCACAGTGAACAGCAGGTTGTGTTTCTCCCCTTTTCTCCAAGAGTGTTAACACTAGTAAGTGCAGGAGAGGGTGAGGTGGCAGCCCAAGGTACAGAAGTCATTGCTGCAGGAAACGCGCAGTTCCCTGTGAGCTCTCTATGGGAGAGCTCTCTGTGAATGGAGGAGTTGGCTTCAAAGCCAGATTATGAATTCTTACGCATGTTATGAACATAGTTAAAGAAAACTTTAAGGTCTTCATTAAGCTTGTATTACTACAATCTGAGCTCATACTGTTGAAACCAACCTTGTTATAATTCCAGGTCCACAGACTGCATTCTTTCCCACTATTACTTAGTCACACACACACACACACAAACACACACACATACACACACACACACACACACACACACACACACACACAGAGTTCTCAAAATTAGCCTTCTGTGGTATAAAATCCAAATAGCACTTCGTTCAGCATGCTGCCCCAGAAGTATTGGCAAACTCAGGACATAAACATGAGGCTATGACACTAACTCACATGTGGTCTAAACAACCTGTCAAGTTTATTAACATTTTTAATGCTTTCAAGAGGACTGCAGAGTTTTCTATCTTTATTTATCTTATCCGTCCCACTGGAAGAGCCACTTCACATTAGACACATATGTAAACATAAAGTTCAATTCTACTCAATTTCAAAACACATAGTAACTGCTACACAATACGAAAGCATTTTAAGGAAAAGTTTTTCATTCAAACTGGAGGTCAGAGTTTTATAGGAAGCAAAGTCTTATTTGTATCAATGGAAATGGAAATATACCAAATAAAATATACCAAATATTTATTACCTTTTGTTTGTAAGCTCCATCCATGATGAGAACAGGACTCATGGGAATTTTATTCACCTGCTTTCAAATCAAAACCACAATTCTTGGTGCCCAGGGAATGTTCCAGATGTTTACAGTGAATGGATGACGGTGTAGAAAGAGCTCTCTGAAGTTTACTTATCCAGCAAATATAGATTGAGAGTATGTTATGTGGCAAATACAGGTTTGAGCTTCGGGTAGACTAGCCTCTAACACCAGCACTCTTTGATCTCTTAGAATTGATGTCCTAGTGGAATAGTACATCGATGTGCCTAATCCCTGGGGAGAAAACAGTTATATGTGCAAAAGATAGTGATGGAAGCATTCTTCAGTTTAAGCAAACAGTGTTAAAGCTCGCTTTCTGATTTTTGGATGGCCTCATCTCACAAGGCAGAGCAAAGGAATGCTGGCTGGAACTAAAGCCCCTTCCCAACCCTTCAGCATCTCCACTCATCTGGAGATGTTCCCTCAGTCTGGGCCCAGCAATATGTATTCTCAGAAGCCCTTCAGGGGACTGGGATCCAGGAGTGCTTAAGAGATACAGTTCTAAAGCAGTGACACATATTTTCTCATCTGAAAATCACCCAGGGAGGTTTGACATGGCTGTGCCTTATTCTCCCACCAGAGCTTCTGAAGGAATTGCTGAGGGTGAGACCTGGTGCACTCTCCCCTACACCTACTGTCTTGGTTACTTTTCTCTCATTACTGAGACAAAATCCCCAATGCCCAAAATGAAGGAAGAAAAGGATTATTTAGCTTACAGTTTATGGAGGTTTCAGTCCATACTTGGCTGGTTCTGAGACAGAGTCAGAGGGTTACAGTTCATGGCAGCAGAAGACAGCGAAGCAGCGAGAGCCAAAAGGGTGGAATGATGGTCAAGCAGCCTCTTTCTACCTTCCTTACATTGTAGACAGGCTACCTCAGCCAGGGGGCGGGTAGCACTCACATAATCTTCATGCCCTCCTCTTGCACAGGCTCAGGATGTATAGGAAGAAAGCACCTTGGCTTTCTGCTGAGTCACTCAGCCAAATCTCTAGACTCCCCAAGTTGATACAATGTATCAATCATAACACTTGGCTTAACTCTGATTCCCACAGCAGTGATTCCCTGAGCTCTGCATCCCCCCCCCCACATGGAGGGTTCATGGAGAGCATCTGCCCCCAAAGCATGCCACTCCCAAAGGGCCTGCGGGGGAGGGGAGGGCAGCACTCACCCACACTGAGGGGACACCTGCCATACCGCTCAGCCCGTCTGCGTGGACAGCGACCTGGGTGTTGAGCAGGGACAACTTGCAGGAAGATGGCTGTGCTCTGGTCTGCTGGGCTTGGACAGGGCCTGGCAGAGGGGATATTGGTACAGCTCCCTGTGCCTCAGTTTTATCTCTTCAAAATGGGAACGATGAAAACCTGGTGGGAAGATGCTGACCTCATGATTAAAGGGGCTGATTTGTGCAGAACAGGGCAGGCCTGGAGTGAACCTGAATGCGTGGTGAGCAGCTGTGGTGGAAACAAAGCGAGGCAGAGTCACTGCTTTAATCAGAGTATGGAAAAGACCCAAGAGTGTGTCGGGGCAGCACGCAGCACCTCCGTGGGTCTGGCAACACAGATGACAAAAAACACTGCACATTCTGCCCTTCACTGCTTGTGTCATCACGCAAGTCCTTTAACTCAGCTCCTTCACATTTCCATGTGCATCCCTCCCACCCGCTCTGCCCCGGAGAGGCATCAGGACAATGCTCTCCTGTTGATCAAAACAACTGGAGCAATGGGATCTGCTCTAGTGAACGGGCTTCCATTCCGTCTGCCCGCAGTCCTGGTAGCACTGCCAGCAGAGAACCTTCACAAAGAGCAAACGCACTCGGAGGAAAACACCTCGCAGAGCCCATCTTGAGATCTGAGCGCGCACGATTCTCACCAATGGAACCCCATCTTCTGTGAAGCCGTGCCCACCTATAACATTGCACACGCTCACCACTGAATTCTCAGGGTAGGGAAGGTGCTCAGCCAAGCAGTGAGGTGGACGGAGAGGAAGACCCATGGGCTGCTGGGGGACCGCACAGAGGGAGGAAGGCGGGGTGGGGTGGTTACTTGAAGACTATAATGCCCAGGCCTATCCTCTAGAGAAAATGGCAGTAACAGAACCATAGCTGAGCACACAGAAAGCAAAAGGAGCAACATTGCTGTCTGGTTAAAAGGGTCGTCAAATCATAGAGATATTAGTTCATTGGTGTCACTGTGTTAGATAACAAGCTCAAGCTCAAGTAAGTGCCTCAACCTCACTCTCTCTATATATGTACATGAGTACATTTATAAATGGATATATACAATGTATTCCCCCTACCAAGGGACTGAATTAGCTAAAGCATTCTTGTGATAAGGGAAATCAGGTACAATGTTATCTGTAAGCAAGTGTGTAATTTTCCTAACTGATGAGCGTCATATTGCTTTCCAAGCCTGTTGCTCAATGTGTGTGAAGAATATGAATCTTAAAAGTTAACATTCTTTTTCATGTTGTCAACTTAGAAGTGGTTCCCTGAGTCCTGCGCATTTTGTTTCTCCTGTTCAGTTTTCACCTGATATTGTTCTGGGCTCTATCATAGTGCATCTGTATTACCAGATTGTCATTTCAGGAAAATTTCAGGACTTCTTGATGGATGCCAAGGAGGTGCAGCTATGAAGAAGTGAAGCCCAGTTTCACTGGTTACTTTTCACAGGCCTGGTGAAGCCACATAAAACTATCCATGGCCTTCAGAGTTTAACTGGACAGGCAAACATCTCATTGGTGGGAATGGTTAAAGCAAGCCATTTTCTCCTGCTGTCACAAGATCCTGCTGTTTTACATTTAGCTGCACTTAGATGTTAAAGGTTATTTGGGGAAAGGGAAAATCAATCACAAAAATACTTTAAAATATCACTTGCAAGTCTGTCCTGAACAGCCAGGTCTGCTTGTAAGCTCTGCTAGACACAGTGAAATGCTGGAGCTCACCAGAACCGTATCACGTAGGAAATAGGCAATAGTCCTCAGCACAGAGGCATCACACAATGACATTGTGACCTGCAAGTTGAAGTGGAGGTGAATTCTACAGTCACACTGCAGAGTGATATTCCACACATGTATCAGTAAGGGACTGTGGCGGGGCCAATGCTTGCCCACTGCAGCTCCCGATCACTCCGCACCAGCTTGAACCCTAAAGGCCCAGGAAAGCATAGGATGCCAACAGCGTCCATTTGTCTCTGGTTGCACCACACACTATGTGGCCACATCAGTGCTTCTAAACCACGCCGAGCATTCCAAACCTCTGAGGACCTCAAGCAGTAATGAAAAGGGGTGGTCAAAATAAGCAGCAAATGCTTACACTTTTAAATAATTATTTCAGGGAAAGACATATTGCCATAAATTGCCTTCAAGAACATTTATCCCATGATTCCCACCCCTTTCGGAGGCAGTCCTGAGAGCCCTCTTTCATGAGAATCTTTACAAGGTGCCATCAAGGTCATGATGAACACAGCCCCCAAGCACCATCCAAGTGAAAGGCAGCTAGTAAAAACACAGCTGTGAGTCCTCACCTACCTCATTCCAGATCTGGCACTGTGAGACTTCTGGGTCTTGCTCCAAATCAAAGTGAGCATGAAAGGGAAATGTTTGGAATTGACCCAGGATGTCAAGGCAGCCATGATGGTACAGTGGAAGACATCCCGGAAGTGGACTTCTAGAACTGCTTCAGAAGGTGCCAAGGCCCAGGGGATATGTATATTGGAAGTGATGGGTGTATTCCGAGAGGAATGGATGGTAGTGTGTCTTTTACTGTAACCATTTTTAAAATAAAAACAGCCCGTGTGTTACAGAATATTCATCAGCTGTAGAAACACACTTCTCTGGCGCAAACGTGGGCAGTGAACGAGGTGGCATAATTCTAGGGGCAGAGGTTACAGACATTTCCCATGGGGCCTGATCCCATCTCAGATATTCTGACCTAATGAATGTGCCCATAGAGTTTCCCCAACTCCCAAGCAATTACATAATATACTTACGCTGGATGACTAGAGATTTTCAAATCATTAAATTTCTTTCTGAATTCAGAGGGCTAATAGTGATCATAATGCCATCCTGGTTCCTCAATCTAAAGAACACAGATGAGTGCTCATATAAACGTGCATCGGCAGGGAAATCTACGGTCTTTCTCTATATCCAGATAGAGACTATACAACTTAAAATTCTAAACTCAGTGCAGACTTTGAAGCGTTATCTGAGTCATCTTTAAGTCAGTGTGTCATGTCTCTGTTCTTCCTTTCTAACTAAGTGATGTTCATAAACACATTTCCTTATAAACTTCACAGTGTGCTAAAGGCCTTATGCAAAACACTTCGCCATTTGGTAAGTTGATTTAAATGAATTCTCAGATTTTTAAAGATGATCAAATTCTATAGCTCACATTTTCCCTTCAATGTCTCCAAAAGCTTACAATTAAACCAAAACTGGCAAACCAAAGAATAAAAAATAATGCATCGATAAAAGAAGAAAGTGTGAATGTTCAACTTTGCACTGAAATGAACAGGTGAGTATAGGTAGAAAAGCTTAATTCATTGAGTTGAATGAAACACAGATACAAATGGAAGAGTTCTTATCCTTTAAGAAAAATTCTGGACACAATTATTGTAATTATAGTTAGGAATGCACAAGTTGGTATGTCATTGATATGCCACATAAAAAACAAGCATTAATTGCTGCCAAGACTGAAATCTTGTAGAATGAAGAATTTCTTCTCCACAAGCTGTGGATTGTGTAGTCTGATTACAAATTCAGAAAGTGCCCAATAAATATCTGTTGATGATTTAGGGTTAGTAACAGGGTACTTCAGTCATAATGGTGTAAATACTAACACAAACAAAATGACTACACATAGCAGTAAGAACTTTTTTCTGATCCCAAAAATACAGAATAGGTGATTTCAATTTAAAAGTCTTCCTTCACCTCGAGTTTACGTAGACTGTCTTTTTAAGGATTTCCTTCATTAATAGACTTTATTCTTAACAAAGAGACTACTGATGTTAAAAGACAATTTGAAAAGAAAGGACAAAAGATGCTATGAGTGCAATGCAGAAGTGCAAGGTACTTCTAGTCGATGGTGTCAATAAAGAGTGGTTACAATGGCAACAGAACCACATGACTCAAGAATGTGATGCAATCCACACCGCTGGCCAGTTTGGTGCACAATTACTCATAAGTGAACTAACGTTCCTCTTACATTACTACTCTCACACTTGTGTACATTTATGAAGCCGTTGTAAATGAGGTGTGGAAAGTTCAAGAAGCCCTGATTGGCATTTCACTACTGGATGTGTGACATAATTTAACCACAAATCCCAAATGCAGTACAGTAAAACATGGTCTGAAAATTTTAAGCTTTGCCTGGACCAGGGTCCTACATCCATTTTAATCTATGGCCATGATTCATCATCTTTATCAGGACCCTCTTCATTGTTCTTTATTTCTATGCCCTTCATCACAGTGCAAAACACATACACAATGTGTGATGCTGAGGTCACTAGTATTCAACACGTTCAGATCTACAGAAAGTGCACTGTTTTTGTGTCTTGCCATGTAATCACAGAAGCTGACTAATGTTTGCAGGCCCTTGGACCTTAGTAATCATGAAAGTGTCTATTATTTACCTTTCCCCTTGCGAGACTCAATCCCTGACAGAGCAGAGGTTTAATTTAGCTCATGGTTTGGGGGGATTCAGTTCATAATCAGCTGGTTCTATAGGGCAACAACATCATGGCAGAAGGACACGGCAGAGCAAAGCTGCTTAGCTCATGGTGGCCACCCAGGGAGCAGAGGAGGGGAGAAGCACAGAGAGAAATGGAAAAAGGATGGTAGATAACATGGTGCACGCCCCTCTGGCCTTGGGCATCGTGTCGTAGCCTCCAACAATCTGCTGTTTATACCACCCAGTGTGCTGGGCTTTGTTGCAGTGTCTTTGCAAGCTGACACACTCCCTCCCTAGAATGCTGGCACATGAAGGAGTAGCTCACCTGTCTTGTTCATACTCTGTTCTCAGCACCAGGATCAGAGTTGAACAGGTGAGTGTTGAAGCTGCTCTCCATCTGTAAGAACTTCCCTGGTTTCTCTGGAGAGCTTTTGGAATCTCACTGACAACAGTGACTCTCTTGAGACTCCTAAATGCTGCTATGTTTGGTGCATTTATTGTTTAAATTTATTTTTGAAGAATAGTGAATTATGTATCCAACTTTCCATCCCATTATACAAATACAAAGTCATACAGGGAAGCAAAAATAATCTGTACAAGCTCATATAGTTTATTAGAACATAGGTGGTACCAGTATTTAAACATGTTGATTTTCAAATTGAAGACATTCTTTAACCCTTTCCTTCTCTAGTGGCTTCCTAAATAGGATGAAAAGAGTAATTGATAAAGACTGCCAAAGTATTAAAAAATGGTAATACACTTTTAGGTAATATAATTTGGCTCAGATGAGCATTTAAATTCAAAACCTGCACCAGTGCCTCTGTCCCATGGCCTTAACTGCCTAATAGCTTCTGTGTCATCTCGCTGGTTAACTTGACTCCTTCCTTACTCTTAAAGCACAATCTGAACTTTGTGCTATCTGGTTTTATTTCCACCACTGGAATGCCTTTCTAAAATTGCTTTTCTGTCCTTCAGCCTGCTTACCAACCCCTCAGGAAGCCCTGCCTCAGGCCATTGTTCTACCAGGATTCCTGAGGCTCCGAGTTCCTGCCCTTCTGGGATGTAAGGACTGCCTCTGTGGTTCAGTGGAATCCATCTGCACCATTTGTGCTTGCCGTATTTGCCGTATGTGTTCAGAGAACATCTTCTTAAGCCAAAAAACAAGTTGCATGTGCATTGTTTTATTCAACATGTGGAAAATTTTCAATAGCCTTCAGATGCTAGGTTATGGTCACTGGTCATGTTGTGAGATTGTAAATCATTATGTTATTCAACTGTTGCTATTAATGATGGCATTTCATTGGCATCATCTTCTAAATTAGAAAAATACTAAAGTCAAGCTAAACACAAATATATTTTGAGGCTAAGATAATTATCATGAGAAATTGCGATATATATTCACTGACAAAATCATTATGGGTGACATGAAAAATGTGTTTGGCCTTAGTAAGGTAAATATATTCATTGGTTATATTAAATAACCAATGTAGTGATTGGTTAATGGGTAATTAGATCAATTATGCCTATAAGAATGTGCAAAATTACCCCTAAATATTTATACATCTCAGCTTTAAATGGCTTTAGATAAGTTCCTTCATCCTTCTAAAAGTGACAAATAAATCACAAAACATTCCTATAAGCAACAGGCATTCTGTAATCATCTCCGTGTAATTCCCTATAATGTTTCTGTTATTTTTATGTTATCACTAAATCTGATTCTTATTTTTGCTCAACTACTTGGAGAATTCTAATCTTTATTGTCATAAAAAAGATAGCTTGGTTGATTTCTTAGTAATTCTCTTCCAAGTTATTTCCCTGGGTTGTGCTATGCAAAAAGTAATTATTGCGCATATTATTTAAATTAAATTTAAACATATTTCACGTTGAAAGTATAACTTGTAAAAACAATTGAAATAAGAAAAAAAGCAATCCCTTCTCTCATGAAATACAAAGAATGAGCCATGTTGATTTGAAGTCTTTGCTGCTTTTGTTTCTGAACATTTCTCTTCCAACCTGCATAGGAAGGAGGTTTAACTTTGAAATTCCTCGTAACCGTCCCACTTGTTTTTCCAGCATTCATGGTGGTGCAGTTTCTACCATTATATTGCAGGTGTGATGTTCGCACTCCTTGTGTGGAGTCGGTGCCTGGACGATTCTCCTCACACACCTCTCCCTCCCTCCCCGACTCCTGTTTCCCTCCCACTTGTGAAAGATCTATCTTTCTATTCCTGATTGTCCATCTTTTATTTCGCTTTTTATGTTTATTTTGGGTTCCTTATATAAGAGAAACCATGCCCTATTTAATCTTGTGTGTGTGATTTATTTCACTTCATTTTGGTCTCAAGGTGCATCCAATTTCTTAGAAATGATTCGAGTTTATCTTTCTTCATGGCAGAGTAGTACTCCATTGTTCATAAATGTCACATTTTCTTTGTCTGCTCCTCTGTTGTTGGACAAACAGACCACTTATATGATTTAGCTATAATGAGTTACACTGCTATGAACAAGTTTAAGGGTAACCACTTGAGTTACAAGGAACAAGTGGGCATATTTGATTCTTTACTGATTTTAATGGCCATCTTAATATGTATCTCACACAGCCACTTGTTATTATCTGCTATGGGTCAATCACTGCTACTAATAGCAATTGACTTCATTGAGGAGAATTACAAGAATATACCAAGGTATTTCAAATATAGGGGATGTAGCCAGGCATGGTGGTGCACACCTGTAATTCCAACACTCAGGAGGCTGAGTCAAGAGGATCACCATGACTTTGAGGCCAGCTTGGGCTACATAAGTGAGTTCAAGGCCAGCCTGGACTACATAATGAGAACCTGTCTCAAAAAATAAAACAAAACAAAACAAAAATATCAAATATAGGGAATGAAATGAATAAATATTTGAATTTGATTATGTAAAAAGTGTATTTGTAGAAACTACTACTGCTGTAGTCTTGTCAGCTTGAAAACTCTCATTTTTAAAAAAAATAACCCTACAACACGGTTCCATGTATACATATACACATATACGCAGAAGAAAAGAAAACCAGAGAATAAAGCTATACAGTAAAGCAGATCATATGATTATACAGTTAGTCTCTAACTAATGATAGTTTCGCTTACAATTTCTTAACCTGATGATGGTGTGAGAGAGAGATGCTTTCAGGAGAGGTGATACTTCAAATCTTGCACTTTGACCTGAACTGGAGATACTCACTACAATGCTCTCTTGCTAAACTGAGCAGTGGTGGCCAGGTGCATCTCTGCTCACAAGGTAAACAACCCCACTCCACAAGGTGCTGTGCTGCTAAGCTACATTCGTTATATTAAGTGCATTTCCAAAATGCTATTTTCAATGTATGATGGGCTTACGGGGATGAGACCCCATCATACACTGTAACATAATCATAGATGGAGGACCATCTGTACCCAGAGAAGTGCTTCGCTTGGCCTGCAAACATTTACACATACCTGGGGTCTTAGAAGGGGAGTTACATGAGTAAACCATTGCCTCTGGTGACCATCCTCAGAAGTGATCAAATAAATTTAAATTTTAAAGCAAGAAAGTGAAAACTGACTCTCTCGACAGAAAATGTTATGTATCTGAGATAAGAAACTATGATACTGTCCAATTGCTCCATGAAAAGTATCATTAAAAAATAGCAAAATGAAACGTGGTTATCCTACTTCTGAGCCTAAAAAAGGTAGGCACCTGCTCTGCAGAAAGACTGGTTTGTTATATTTTGTTGCTCTGTCACAAAACTGTCAGGAGAGTGCTTCTGAATAAATACCTAGTGAAATATTCCTTACATTTAAGCTTTCTTCCTTTTAGAATGTATTCTCAGGCCTGAAAAAGGTATTCTCTGTCAAAGATTGCTAAAGGGAATACAGCGTGGTAGGATACTTATCAACAGAGGGAAATCTAGCAGTATCTACCAAAATTATGGATGTAACTTTCTTTTGATAGAGTTGTTGGAAATCTGGATGCTGTCCTACTGTTAAACCTGCACAATAAAACAGCAATATAGGTGCACCCATTTTTATAGCAGCACAGTTTGTCATAGCTAAATCTTGGAAACAAACCAAATGCCCATCAGCTGAGGTATGGACAAAAAATAGTGGTATTTCTATACAATGGAGTATTACTCAGCTATAAAAAAAATAAACTCGAGGCTTTTATAGGTAAATGGGTGCAACTAGATGCATAAGTAATACTCATAAGTGAAATAAATTGGATTCACCTGTGTAAACATTACATTGTCTCCCTGGTATAAGAACATGAAAGAGTAAATACAAACTAAAATGTACGATAGATAGTAAGAAAGGGAAGAAACTAGAAATTGATCAAAGGAAGGATCAACTGGGATGAGGGAAAGTAGAAAAACTAAGGCAAATTTTATATATATATGGATGGGTGCTATAACTGTACTGTTGGTGTCTGATGGTTTGTTGGGAACAGTTAATGATTAACATTTTTCCTTTTTTCTACTATTTTGACCAATTTTGCATGCTTCTATCTGGTAATCTGAGCAACATATATGATGACAACAATTAACAGTATAATGACCAATGGTGAATTCCTACAATCCTGCCTAGTGCCACTATACTGTCTCTAATGTTCTTTTAAATTATTATTTTCTTATTGTCTTTAATGATTTGATCAATCTTCTACTCTTACCTCTGGTAATCTGAGCAACTTCATTGAAGATAACAATATGCAATATAGCAACTACTGTTTATCCCTATCATTTGCTTTGAAACCCTATATCATTTTTTAAGGTCCTTGCTTTATGTTGTTTGAATTTGCTTTTGTTTTTTTTATTTTTGTACTATTTTCTTTAAAATTAAAAGAATACAATTAAGACTATGCAGTTTTGGCAATAGAACATTAGCTACGTAAACTACAGGAAAGCTACATAGTTAAATAAAATTCAGTTTTTACGTGGTGATTTCTCTTTCAAAGATTCCAATCATAGTGCTTTTCTCTAAATCTAATGGAATTAAATTAAAAGTCAATAATAGGAAGATCTCTGGAGAATCTCCATATATCTGGAAACCAAATGACACATTTATAAGTAAGTAACCATTGATCTGGACCCACGGGCCTAGAATCTATAGTTCTCCTCTCTAGAATTATCCTAATAAGGAAACACTGCAAATACTATCTGAAAAAAAAACTCCCTCATGGACACAGATGCATAAATTTTAAGTAAATTTTAGCAAGTAGAATCCAACAAAATATTTTTGGAGGCACAATAAAATTTGACCATGTGGGACAGAATCCTAAGATGGTCCCCCAAAGTCCTGTCATGGGCTGTGAATAATCCATATCTTTCCTCCATGAGTGTGGTGGAGATCTGTGAATTTGTGGGATTGTCACTGCCTTCAGTGCATCATGTTTTGTATGACCCCACGTTAGACTAGAGAGAGAGAGAAACTCTCCAGCTGGCTTTAAAGAAGTCAGTTTTCTATTGCGAGTGGCCACATGGTTGAAATCTGGGGGAAACTGAGAGCCCCCCCACTCGACACCCAGCAAGAACCTGAAGACCTCAGTCCTCCAGCCAGCAGGCCACGCACTTCTGGGATGAGCTTAGAGGTGCACTCTGAGCCCTGAACGAGCCCTGCCCGGCCAGTACAAGGTTCTGGGCCTGGGAAACCTGGACAGCTCTGGTCCACACTCTGCCAGCAGGACTGGGTCAGAATGAATGAGTATTGCCACAAGTCACTTTGCTTGTGGTCATTTGTCACACGGCAAAAGAAAACAAATGCAGTACCCACAGGAGATTTATTCCAGGAATCCAAGGTTAGCAATTTATAACAGTCAGTTGCCGTCATTCACCATATTAACAAAGTAGAACAAGAAAGGTCGCGTTACCATCCCACTAGATGCAGAAGGAACATTTTTCCAAATCCAGCATCCATTACTGATATTTAAAAGCTCTCAGCAAAGAACTTTCTCTCCCTGAAGCAAAAGAAAGGGAAGAACAGGAAAAGATTTAAAAAAGAAAATGTTCAAAATTAATACCCTATCTGGTTTTTCTGTGGCATTGGTTTATTCTCAAACATATCTACCATGCTATATGAGTCCAAGAGTTTGATCCAGTTTGCCAAGAGCTTTGCACCTCTTATCTCATCCTTAGCTGTTAAATTGCTGATTAAGGCACTCTCATTTCCTAAGCGTTGGTGTCTTTCTATAAAACACTAGGATACAAAGCACAAAGTCATCAGACTGAGTAACTGTTTCCCACTGAAAATGTCCAATTCCTTGGGTCCTCCTTCTAACAGCTCCTATGGACTCCAGACTGTGAATCTATGCAGGACTCCATCCCATCACCACACCGTGGGGAGCTCCTGAGTGCAAAAAGAAGGAAATCAGAAGTGGCCATGTGACACTGGAGCCTATGTTCTCAGGGCTTTGCTCCCCACCACATCTAGTTTTTGAAAGACTGCATGCTCTTACCTTTTTGATTGGAAACAAGAATAAACATCTGACCTCATTGTTCCTATTCAAACTACTGTATTTACCCATGGTTCTAACCAGAGAAATAAGGTGCAGGAAAGAAAGAAAAGACATGCAACTTACATGATGATAACAATTTTCAGTAGAACAACCAATGGTGAATTCCTACAATCCTGCCTAGTGTCGCTATGTATTGTCTCCAATGTTTTTTAAATTATTATTTTTTGTTGCCTTTAATGATTTGATCAATCTTCTATTCTTACATCTGGTAATCTGAGCAACTTCATTGAAGATAACAATATGTGATATAACAACCACTGTTAATCCTTATCATGTGGTTAGAAACCCTGTACCATTTCTAATGTTCTTGCTTTGTGTTGTTTGTACTTTGCTTTTGTTCTTTTTATTTTTGTACTATTTTCTTTAAAATTAAAAAAAAGATTTAGAAAGAAAAATATATACATGGGAGACATGATGGCCTATGCTGGAAATTTTGCTTAATTTAACAAAAAGCTACTAGTACTACTAAGTGAGTTTAGTAACACAGTAGGCAAAAGAGAAGTATGAGAAGCAAGTGTATTTCTGTGTAGTAGCAACATTTAGAAAGTGAAATTTGAATACTCACAGTAAGACAAAAAAATACAAAATATTTTAATATAAATCTGCCAAAGATGGGAAAGATCTGTAGACTTCTAGAAATTCTAACATCAATGCTGGAAAAACCAAAGAACACTTAAGTAAATGATATTGCAATAGACTTTTTTTGTAGAAATTGACAAACTGATTTTAAAATTCACATGAAGAAAACTCGAATGGCCTATAGCAGTCAAAACAACTTTGAAAAAGAAGCACAAGTGTGGAACTATAAATAATCCAGTAAAGGATGCACAGTTTTGTAAAAAACAAATATTTTATAATCATATTTCTGAATAAGAACTTTGATTCATATTTAATAGCATGTACAAAAACTAACATAAAATGGACTAAAGACCAATTTAAACCTTCAAAAATGTAGAAAAAACAACTGTGAAAAGTCTCTGTAAACTCAAACTACAGAAAGATTTCTCCAATATAACATTCAATAAGAACAAATTGATAAATTAAATACCACCAATATTTCCTTTGCTCTTCAAAAGACAGTCTTACAACAATGGAAAGATAAGCTACAGATTGGGAAAATATTTGAAAATGATTTCTTTGATAAAAGACTCCTGCACATTACTGAGCAGCCACCTACTAGAATATATGATGAATTCTCAAACTTTCATAAGAAATCAGTTAAGTGTGTACATAGCAGTAGATTTTAAAAGATGCATCATTGAAAATGTAAGATTATTAAATAAGAACATGATAGAATTCTTGACAAAACCAGTCACCACAAGAAATACAAATTGACATCCAAATAAATAGTACTTATACCTACAATGAATGCCTAAAGTTAGGAAGACTGACAATAAAAGTGTTGACAAAGTGGAAGAGGACCTGGAACTCTTACATATCACTTGAAGGAATGCAAAATGATACAACAACTATAGAAATAATTTAGCAATATCTTGCACAGGTAAATTCACACCAATCAAAAAATGCAGCTATTTAACTCTCACATACTTAAAAGAATTTGTCCATATCACAAGTGTACACTAGCAGTCACAGCACCTTCATGTGAAATAGCCAAATCCTGGAAATAATTCAGATGTCCATTATAGAGGAACAGATAAACACACTGAGGTATTTACAAAAGTATCAATACTCTACCAACATAGCAATAAAAATGCATAAATTATTTATACATGCTTTTCAGCAGTGTACTCAGAAAGTTATAGCTGGTAAATGTAACCAGACAAAAATAAATAAATATGTATTGCCTAATTCCATTTACACAGTTACAGGAGATGCAAAGTGATGTGTAGTGATAGGAAACAGATCTGTAGTTGCCTAAAGTCAAGAAAGGGAGAAAGAAATTGTACAGGAGAGAGGAAAGTTATGGTCATGCTAGACACACATTACTTGATTTTGATGATGTTTTGTGGATACATGCATATGCCTAAACTTACCAAATAACTCTTGGTACGTAAGTTATGCCTCCATGATGCTATTTTAGTAAAATTAGATTGCAGAATATTCATCTGTACTTATCTGGAGGGCATACCAGGATGTGTTAAGGGAAATGTTTCAAGGACTTTAGTACATATAGTATACTACATTTAACATAAGAAAAGAAAAGGAATATACTTACAAGATTTGATTGTTGCTTGTACATAAAGAAATTCTAGAAGGATAAGCAAAAACTAATAAAATAGTTATACATGGAGAGTGTATGGGGAGAGAAATGGGGAATCCTCACCAGATGAGCTCATGCTTCATTTCATTTTTTACTGTATGTCTCAAATGTCCCTCAACTAATGGGTAGAGAAGTAAAATGGTTTGACCATTCAATGAATGCTTTCTGGAATTAAAAGACACAATGCACTGCTACATACCATACCACAGATGAATCTTGAAAACCCTATGCTCAGTGAACGAAAGTAGTCACAAAAGACCACATATTGTGTTATTTCATGTATATGAGATATCCAGAATTGGAAAATTATTAAAATAAAAATTAAGGACTCTTTTAAGGGTTATAAGAATGATCTGAAATTAAGTTGTGGTCATGGTGATTACCTGTACCTATAAATGTACTGAAAAGCACTGAGTTGTACAGCTTAAATGGTGAATGTGTTGTGTATAAACTGTAATCTCAACAAAGCTGTTAAAATACTGCTTTCATAAATATTCATTGGGACTCACTCTACTTGAAAACTTTGTATATGTTATTCTTTATTTGAACTTATTCCTTAGCCACCCATGAAGGGAAATGGATGTTATAGCTCCTCTTTGACAGACACAAAGAAATAATGTATTACTTGTTTCCATCTCTACCTGCAAATGTACCAAGAGTAGAACATTTTGAAAGCCTCTAAAATGACATACTTCAACCCATACAAGGTCCTAGATATCCTGGTCCAAGCTCCTATGTGTAGCTTTCTAGGTGGTTTATGCTGCACTGGCTTGAGGTGGAATTTTTCATACACTGGATCCATAAACTGATGGGCCCAGAAAAGCTTCCTATAGGAACTCCCGCTGACAGGTGTAAAATAATCAAATATTGAATGATCCTTAGATGCATGAGAGGTCAGGCCAGGGTTCATTTAAGTATATTTGAACTGATCAATTCCTGAGGCAAACTTAATATCATGTGACTTATCAATTAACTCTTCTCTCCAGTTTCCAAGATTATTTTATGGAACAGAAAATCTGAACCCTTAAATCCAGTTGGGTGGTCCGGAGACAGGACCAGCTGTGCAGAAAAAAATGACAGGACAAAAAGAAACAAAGTCTAAGGTAGATAAGCCTGGGATGGCAACAGTTGCAGAATTAGGTCAGTAAAATGTCGGCCTTAAGGTAGAGCAAAAAGTACAAATGAGGAGCTTAGAAATAACTTGATTAAATTAGAAGACTACGGGATGGGAAGACCACACACAGCCACTAAAAAGTAAACCCAGATCTCATTATTATTCTTTCTAGTTATTTAGAAAATCATTACAATTGTAAAAAAAATTCCACGCTGACAGAGGTGACAGACCCACTTGGGACCCCGAATGCAGAACCACAGAGCTGACTGTGGCTTCTACTTAACGCGGTGCTCAGGGGCTGACACGGGCAAAGGCAAACGACAGAGTTTCAGAACAAAGCAGAGAAGGAATAAACAGAGCTGCTGCTTCGCCTGCAGTTATTACTGAGACCACAAAGCGGACTGTTTCCCCCAAAGCTATGCACATCCTAGTCCTTCATCTCTGCTGTTGCCGCTGCTTCTCCAAATAGTTTATTCTTAACTTAGGCACCTAGTAAAAATCATGCCTCTTTCCTGTTTAAAGGAGGGGGAGCGTCCTGAATATTTCCAAATACCTGGTTACACCTATTTCCAATTCAGCTTCCTGTGCTTTCTTTCCACAAATGTAAGAACAAAGAAATATATTTACACATAAGGAAGAAGAAAGGGAAAGCTTAGTTCTCTTGCTTGGTTATAAACAGAAAAGAAAAATCCTTCTTCCAGGCTTCCAGGGCCCAGGAGGACAATGAACACGTTGTTGTATCTGAGGAAAAGTGTCTGAAGCCTCTGAGCCCAGGTATCTGCAGGAATCGAGGCCCAGGAATCCACCATGGTCTAAACACGGGCTTTGGCCAAGGGCTTGTGCTGACCTGGGTGCACAGAGAACCACCACTTCCACAAATTTCATATTTTAAATCACACTATTTGTTTTAATAAAGTTATCACAAAGCCCAGAGCTCATGTGTTTGAAAAATGCTTCAATGAAGCCACTTTCCAAGCACTCCTTCACCATATGTCCTTTCATGTCTAACAGGGATTGCCCTCCAGGCCTGACGCATTGTATCTTGCAGGAGACGATTGGTACACGGTCCACATGCCTGCCCCTCATTACACAGCGAGCCACCATCGCTACCTTGTAAGAATGTTCCCAGGACAAACAGTCTCACAGAGGAGGTGGCACTGGGCAGCTACAGATTCTTTCCAAAGCCCTGCGGGGAGAAGAGCCCAGCAATATCCTGTCTGCACTGCTGCCTCCTAAGAGGGGTCCCCAGGAGTCCAGCTGAGAGCAAGCAGGGGAAGGAATTAAAACAAGAATCTGCAAGAATTGCAAGAGCACAGCTGACCTTGGGGGCAGAAGGGAGGATCAGACACCCTAAAGAGACACCAACCTCCACCGGATCTGCAATGCCAATGCAGACTGACATGGTCAGCAGCCATCCCTGGGGTGAGTGCACCTTCCTACACGTTACTGAACAGGAAAGAAAGAGGTGGGACAGACATGCAGCAGACAGGATGCTGGATTAGAAAGTCAGAAATCTGACAGCTTTCTTGGTGCGTTCACAAGTGCACAAAGCAAGCCTTTCCTTTCTTCCTCCTCCTCTCCCTCGGTCTACTACCACACA